>WAAB01021325.1:0-78491 GCA_013389865.1 Piaya cayana
TTGTGTTTGAAATGTAAAAGAATAAAGATGAGTTTTTCACTTACTGTAAATGAACATGGTTATATATAGGACAGTTAATAATATATATAATATATTATAATATATATATTATATTTTTTAATATATATAGGACAGTTAATATCTGTCCCATATCTGCTCTTGTAGGTTTTAGTAGTACTATTTATATGAATATAAGACCCACAAGGAAAGTCTTTTGCATTTTACTGGAATAAAATTCTCATGTTGGCTACTGCTTCAGCAAGGAGGGACATACTTGTCCCTCTCTGCTGTAACATCCATTTTGATAGACTTAGTGCACATTATCATTATAACAAGCAACAAGAATCAATGTTACTGATTAATGTAAAATTGCATGTTAATGAGCCATGTTTCTGTATCATGTAGGCAGCTATATCCTTGAGACATATATCCTTGAGATGTATTTAAATAAATACATGAAGAAGAAAGAAGCCTTCAAACAGCTAAATGGTTTTAACTTAAGTCCATAAAATCAATGAAAATGGAAGCTAAAGCTCTTGCTTATCTATTAATTCAGGACTGTGCCTTCTCCAGGTCAGTGTTACAGCACACGTGGGACAAAATATCCTTGAATGATTTTGTACAAGATTATTGCAATAGCCAGACACGGGCAGATAAGGTAGAGATAGACTGATAGGCTTAACTCTGAAATGGCCTGGTTTCATGGGTTTATTTCAAACTCCTCACATTGTGCACTTCTTGTGTTTATTGAATCACCTTGTAAACCTCTGCTTCTGTGGCTATCTAATTTATAAAGAAGGCAACCTTTAAGCTGACAAGCTGCTTTAGGTATTTCTAGCTCCAATACAAAAGGGAAAAATACAGGCCACGTTGTGACCCTGACAGTGTAAATGGGATGTGTCTTTCTTGCATGATTGTGTTAGGGAAACGCTTGCTGATATTTATTATTGGGGCTAAAACTTTCTCTTTAGCACAGGCATGAATTTCAGTTGTAAAAACACTTGTGTTTTAGTCTGATCCTATTTGTATTCTTGGCTTTACATGTATGTTCAATGCAGAAACTGTTTTCCAACCAATAACAAAATAAACTGCAGTACTGATCTACGTTATGTCCCACATAAAATTTGGGATCATATACCTTTTTTTTTCTTCATTTTTCTTTTCTCTCCCTCTTTTAATAATCTCCCTTTGTAATCTTTATTTCTTCTTTTCCACCAATAAGAATACTAAGCTACAGAAGTGAATTTTACTTCATTGTTATATTTATGGTCACTGTAAACTCCTCTGGAGTGAACCCAGACTGAACTCCTCTATGGATATAGCCCTGTCTCCTGTAATCATAAGTGTCATCTTTGAGGATGACAGCTTCTAAGTTTCTGGGGAACACTGTCCTCGTGGGATGTTAGTGTTGTGAAGAGGGGTGCTCCCACAGGTATTTAAAATCAGTTCCTTAGAGGGTTTTGAAGCGTAACAGCCAGATCTTGAATATGACTGGGTATTCTGTGGGGAATTGATGTAGAGAAAGAAAGAGGGATGGTACATTGTTAGCTGTTGATATGACTAAGGATTTAAATGGCTGCATTTTGAATTAAATGAAACTTTTAATTCACAAAAAAAAAAAAAAAAAAAAAAAAAGGCATGGGCTAGCCAAAATATCACAGGCAACAAGGTACCATGGATTTTTAGTAGAGGGCCATGCCTGTCCCTTGTATATTTACTTTCAATGCAAAGGTAATAATTTTTGGAAAGAAAGTTACTTCAAGCTTTGGTCAGTGTGTGTGCACTGCCTCAGGGAGCCCTGTAGAATGGGAGCCTTTTGGTACATCATATGTTAGGCTTTTGCTTCTCATCATCTTGACAGGTTTTTAGATTTTTTTGGTGCTATTGGAACTTCCTGCTAAATCTTGTTTTAGATTATTTGTTTCTTTATTTTTTTCCCCACTTAATTGTGGTTGCTAGTTAATTTGTTGTGAGATTCATAATGGTTCTGGTCTTTATGTGAAAAGTGTGCTAGAGGGAAATGTGTCTTTATACACAAGGTTATATGTTACTTAAATATTTTATAAGCACCACATCATAAAGAATTTATGGTAAGCTTCTGGGAAAAGAAGAACCAATTGAATAAAAATAAGCGTGAATAGTAATTTAATATTAGCAGGAAAGACATTTCTCTAGTAAAATTTGTCATGAACCTGAATCTCTAGCCACAGTTATTAGAAGTGAAATATTTTTGTTCTGGTCATCCAATTTATTTATAGAATAGGGTTTTTTTACTATACAAAGGTTGCATTGCTGCTCATACTCTCAGGTATTTGCCTTGGAAACATTTCTGTTCAGATGCAAAATGTTGTATGGCAACAAATTGAAAATAGTAATGACTTTAGTGATTGAAAAGGAGATTTAGAGGGTCTCTGATGCAGCAAACCAGCTGGCATTTAGCAACTTGGGTTTTCAGCAAGGAAGTGAATGCACGTTTCCCCTGGAAGGCTGGTCCACCTTGGAAGAAAAAGCCTTCTGAACAGAAGATTGTTTTGGTGACTGGGCTTTACATGAATTCCTGCTGTGGCAGATACATTGAGAAGCCACCCTTGAACATGTTCTGCTTTTCTGCCTCGGTGCTGGTGCTGTCAGCAACAGGTTTTGTCCATAGGATGTCAGATGTCACCTTCACAGTTCATAGTGATCCACTAAGCTGAAATGGTCTACTACTCTTTAGCAGAGAACCATAAGTGAATTTGTCTTTTGGGCACCATAGAGAAATTTTGAATAGCTGTGAGAGGATTATTTTTACCTGAGAGGTTTAGTGTGTCTCAGTGCAAAGCATGTGAATTACTATTTTACAGTAAGCAGTATTGTTGTGTTAGACTGTACCTAAAAGGATCAATAGAAAAGCTGTTGTTACCCTATACCTGCATTGAGTTTTGCTGTGTGGATGGGAAATTGGTTACAGAGAACATACAGAGATCATCCTCCTTTAATGCAGCAGACAAAAACCTTAATCATGATAGACTGGATAAATGAAAATTGAGTAGGTATAGAGACAGATTTGTTTTTTACTAGTTTAGGAATAGCTTCATTGGAATTGACTTTTATGAACTTAATAGAGTGAAAGTGGAACAAATGAGAGGAATCGGAATTTACAGTTAGACTATTTTCTTTTTTTGGATGACCAGTATTGGTGACCCATTAACATTTTAGACTCTGAAAGCTTCATCACTCCCTTTCTAAGAAAGATATAAAAATCCATTCTAAACATGCTATGATATCACCAGGAGTTATAGGAAAAACAGAAGCAAATATGATGGAGTTAAAAGAATAAACACTTATTTCTTTCTTAAGATATATATAATTCCCGATGATATATAAAATCACTCAAAAGATGCAAAGTATAGATGTAAGTTTCCAAAAACCTTGGAGAGAACTTTCAAAATCAGCTTAAAGGATGAGATAGAAAAAAAAAAAACGACCATACAACACTGGGGTCCCCATAGGGATCTTTTGTTTGAAGATGATTTACTAACTGTAATGACGAATTGAATGTTAATAGTCAATTACCAGGATAAAGTGTTCTGAACTGGAACAATAAAGACCTGGATTTACTTCCCAATATCTTGATTCCTTTTCTTATCCGTCTGTACTTACCCTTTCAAGGACCACTGCAAGCAGTTTTCGCATGTACTTCAGCAGCAGTAGTGTAATGCTGCTTAGGACTGAGACTTCAAAAGAGAGAATAGCACATGAAAACTAGCTGCAGAGGTTTCCTGAAGGAAATGGCAAAAAACAAAATAAAGAACAAAAATCTTAAGTTTGAGATTTGGATTGATGTACTACCAAGACCTGAAAATGGAGAAAACAACACGTTGTTAACATAGCAGTAAAACAGAGTTGACCACAAATAAAAAAGCTTTCTCTGCTGCAAGCTGGAACAATATTCAGATTAAAAACAAGTAAGGACAAACACAGTGGGAGGATTGGCAGAGAGCTGCAGGAAATCCCACTTTTTAATAACATTTTCTATAAACTCATGAGAAGGTTTTTTTGGTGGTTTTTTTTTGTTGTTTTTTTTCTCCACTTCAAACATGAAAATGGATATTTGGAAAGGTTAAGGTGGAAATAGAAGGAAGAGGGATAAGAAAGAAGAATGCAGGTAGTTTGTGTGACATGAAAACATATTTTTGCACACTTCAAATGGGTTTTACCCTTAGCAGGTATAAGTGTTACAGTATTAGAAACAAGTATCTGGGCTCATGATTAGACCCTGTAGCAGAAGCTTGCCTTGTCTTGGCACAGAGTATGAAAATAAAGGGAATAGTTTCTTTGCTTTTGGATGCATCTTTTTTCCACATAGTTTCTAGAAAAGATGGAGTATTTGCTCCCTTCTACCCATGTTGTGGCACATAGCAACTCAAAAACTTTACAATAGATTTCTCTCAGCTAGCCTTGTAAAATAATTTTCAGCCAGTTAGCAGGAGAAAAATGAAAGCTCTCTTATTTCAGAACTTACAAAAGCAATGCAAGTCCTATCACAGGTAACCTTCCATAACCAAAGTGTGGGAGGTGGAGGGCAAGTCTGAATGAGAAGGAAGTCTCACCTAGGCAGTACGATCTCTGTGCTTCTTGATACAGGTGTAGCACTAGCTTTGTTTGGCTAGTTATGATTTCTACAGAGACCTTTATTTGTTAGTGTAGCTGATGTATTAAGCTTAAGTTACACTTTTTAACAGTACAGATCCTCCACTGACTCCTCAAAATGAAAACCAGAAATGACCTGTGAGACCACATGTACAAGACCGATACAGGCGCACGATACTGTCCCGAGTAGAAGGCATTTCAGATGAAGACATTCTGTGCCTTGTTGTAGCCAAGAAATCTGCAGTTCCAAGTAGGGTATTGAGGTACTACGTCATAGAATCATAGAATAGCAATCATAAAGCGTCATAAAAAGGTATTGCTAACCTGTAAATCATAGAATCATAGAATCATCAGGTTGGAAGAGACCCACGGGATCATCGAGTCCAACCATTCCNTAAACAACCCCAGCTCTCCAGCCAGTTCTCCAACCGCTTCACCAGCTTTGTTGCTCCTCTCTGGACTCGCTTCAGAGCCTCAACATCCTTCTTGTGGTGAGGGGCCCAGAACTGAACACAGTATTCGAGGTGTGGTCTCGCCAGTGTTGAGTACAGAGGGAGAATAACCTCGTTGGACTTGCTGGTCACGCTGTTTCTGATACACGTCATGGCAAAATGCATCTTGTAAGGGACAAAAATCAAAAACCATCAAACCCACATGTAACTAATTTATCCTTGTAGATAAGTCTGCATTGTTTGTGCATTAATTGTGCCTGCCTTAAGCCTACAGAACGCGTTTCAACAGGAAGGTTAAGCATGCAGTTCTTCCATGCTTCCCAGTGCACAACAGTAGGTATCTGTGCAATAACTGGTTTTATTAGTACAGTTTAAGATTACCCTCTGCTGAGTGGTTGTGACTAAAACCAGGTGGGAAAGCATTATTATGAACTCTGAAGAGAAAAGAAGCAGTATAGGTAGTATTTAGATGTTTAACTTCCTGATATTTTAACAGGTTCCCACTTGAGGAGTAGAAAAAGAAACTTGCTCTTTTCAATATTTCCACTGTTGTAGAAAGAATCATAGAATTGAAGCCACACAGATGAAGAAAGCAATTAACAGCAGAAAAAAAGATAAAGGGTGCCCACCTCCAGTGGATGTAGAAAAAACTAATTTTGCTTTGAGAACTTTTATAATAGAGAGGTTAAATTATGAGGCTTCGTAAGAAACCATTTAGACTATCATTTCTTGCTCATTTAGACTATCATTTCTTGCTGAGATCTGTCTTGTACTTCTACGTTAATCGCGAAGTTACTTTTCCCAAGGTTACAAAAAATGCAGAAAAAGTCAAAGCTCAGTGGAAATGAGTAAAAAAAAAATAAAATCTGCTTCTTGGAAGAAAAGGCTTAGCAGAAACAGGAATAAGAAAAAAAATACTGTGATAGCACTTACCTTAAGATACTGATAAAGTAAGAGGAAACAAGGTTGAACAATTCACTTGGAAATGGAACTGTTAAAAACTCATAGCTAATGGCTATAATACCCCCATTGTTTTTGAAAAATTATGTAGAAATAAATAGTATACTGTTGACCTACTTAATGTTTGAGGGTTTCTGGCAAATCACACAGATGAAGGTTGAAATGCATCTCACTTTTTAGTGCTCAGTGTTTACTGGCTTGGTGAAGAGGAATGCACAATGAGATGAGAAATTTTTAAATCACTTCTGCCACACATTTTATGTGACCTTAAGCCATTTCATCACTCACTTGTTTGCATTTTCCATTTAGAAGAATGAAAAATGCATTTGTACTTCATAGGTGAGTTGTGATTGTAAATTCATTAATTTATAAGAAATACTCAGATACGCAAGTGTTGTAAGAACAGTAATAAACAGAAGAAATGTTGAAAGCAGAAATAAGTGAAGGTCAAAAGGTAGTGGAAGCGTAGTGCTTCATGCCCTTCTCTGCCTCTGAAAATTTCTCCAATTGGTTCTAGCTTAGATCTCAGAAGACCCTGAATCTATATGACTCTCTGAATTGCAATTAATGTTAAATTTGCACAGTAGTTGAACCTTTGACTTCCTTTCCCCTCTACTCAGCCTTGAAAAGCTGCACAAAGCTTCTGTTTCTGACCGGGCTGTGGGAGAATTATACTTAAGTCACCTTACATTAAGCCTTAGGTTCAGTCTTTAGATATATTGCTTCTGCAGGCCCTCCTGTTTTTCCACTGATGTCGTATAATGGCTGTGTTAGGTTTAATCTCAAACAGCTCACTGATGTATCTGTTTATTTTCTCATTTTTCTTACATATCTGTTCAGCTTCCTGTTTTCTGCATTAATTTCTGCAGAAATTAATTCTAGCAAAGTTATATCATGTCTTACATTCACAGAACCTGAGTCATTTCAGTTTCCATCTGTTCTATATTTTGAATTTTTGCATTGTGCTTCCTATTATCTGATAGTCAGAAAGGTACACATTGCTCAAGTACTATTTTATTATACGCTTAGCACGCCCAGAGGCCTGCCAAGTGATGTTAGATTTCTTACCCTCTCAGAAAATCCATGGTACTATTGTCTTTTGAAGTTTATATAAAGGGTTTGTTTTCCACCTGAGATGTTATGCATGGAGTTAATAACAAGACCTTTTCTACAGCATTGTTTTCAATGTATTTATATTTCAAAATTTAGAATGATGACTCACAAAGTGCATAGCTTAATATTTTGAAGAAAAGGCTTTCTATTATAAATGAATTTAAATACAGGCTTTTAAGAAACCTTGTTTGTTGCAAACAGTGCACACGGTATGGCAAAGTCTATCAAATATTCATAGAGTAATGGGTTATATTCTTCCAAATGCGTATTTTTTTTCTTTTGCTTATGCAGCAGAGCAGTGTACCTTGCATCACCCACTGCCCTTATTTTGTACAAAGATCTGTTTTAACAGTAGGAGGTCTTCCAGTCCAATAGGACTGCTAATATGGATGATGTCCCTACAAGCCCAATGCATGCTTATTTTTAAATTATAGGAAGGATTCCAAACTCAGTCCTACACTTATGGCTCTTGTTCATCCTAATGACTTTTTAAAAAGTGATGAAGCAACAATTTTGCTGTGTTAAGTACCTAATAGGCAGTTACCATAGCCTTGTCTATAATGAATTGTTATAAATCCGATTCAGTGTTTCAGTGCTTGTAAGTCCGGGAGCACTGGCAATCTTCTTTTTACTTCCAAAAGCAGCATATAACTGCACGGTATACATTTCTCAGCTTTATGCCAAATCCTTTAAAGAAACAAGGAGCATGTAGATTCTCACCCAGCTACTCCAGTAACTCTTAGCCTGAAGGAGCTTAGAGTTTTACACTAAATCAAATTCTGTATAAAGTACATCACAATCTTAGTCTTACTCTTAACAAAGAATAGGAAAATCCGATTTTGACCATACTCATCCTTCTGCTGGAATAACTGTTGGGAACATGCAGAAAGTAGTAGTCAATCCTTTTTTTTCTTGAAGACACCTCTAACCACTGCCTAGGGAAAGGATAAGCTACATCCAATAGCACTCTCCTCTTATTTCCGTTTCTTCTTCCATCCTCCTCTTGTGGCTCTCCATTAATCCCTTTCATCCTCCAAGGCCCAACATCTAATGTTACTCTTGTCCTTTAACTCCTCCAAAAATAAAATTCTGCAACTGCTTCTGAGAAATGCTTTTTATATATGTCCAAGTGCCTGTGATATTTCTAAAAAGATCTCGGACATCTAAGTGCTGTGTGAACTACTTAGTTTTAATGGCAAAATGTTGACCTAGGATCAGTGTGTGTTTCAGAAAACACAGCGAAATGGAAATTCATCCTTTTACAAAAGGCTGCCAAAGGCTTATGAACCACGTGAATTTCACTCAGGCTTTTAAAGTAGGGCACAACTGCAACTTGCTTTAGTAATATGGGCCTTGTCCTGGCTTTTCTGACTTTTTCATTTTTAGAAGACTGCATTTATATTCATTTGGAAGCATTTCACTCAGCTGGGGAGTCATGGTTTACTAAAGTGGATCTAGAGTTGTAAATACACGCCTCTTTCCATAAGCTAGTACTACGGTATAATGTAGGGGGGTCAACACTACACCTGGGTGCCACACTCATTTTCAGATTTAACATAACAAAAAATAAATCTCTAATTCTTCTGGACTATAGCAGTCATTACTCTTTACAAGTAAATAACTGATCTGAAGCACAGCTCTAATAGCCATTGTATTGTGGTTTTCAATGTTTTGAAAAAAGAGAACCAATTTCCAGTGTTGCTAGAGTAGCTTCACTTTCCCTTGCACAAATGTTAATTAACCCTTGACTAAGGTAACTATTAGGAGGGGTGGGACTTTTCTAACAGTTAAATGTGATGATGATTATATTCTTGTGAGCTTACACACTGAAATAGCTTGCTATTCTATCATGCTACTGAAAGAAGGAAGAAGAGATTTTAAAATTAAAAATATTAATTCAAATTTGTTAGTGTGTCCTGAGGTTAACTTAGCTTGCTTAGATTTTTTTACTTGGCTGCCTGGTGTTCTGGTGCTATCCAGTTGCTTAATTCCTGATCCAGTGAAATATTTAAGCCCTAAAACCCAAGCATGCTTAAGGTATAATGTTACAACTCTACTTTTTTCTTTTTTTTTTTTTTCCCCCAGAAGTTCTAGACAGACTTTTAGGCACCATAATGCCTAATTCTCCTTTCCCTTCTACCCTTTTTCTTAAAGTACATTTTTGAAAATTCTCTATTATATTCTCTGCAATGTCTGCTGAAGATCCTGTTCATGTAAGCAGATTGAATCTAATAATGTTCACAGGAGTAACTCATGTATTTAAAGCTGCTCAAATGCTTAAATTTTAAATGCTTCACCACATCACTACTGTAGCCTTGATTTCCCATCTGTAAAATGTGTACTATCCTTAGGTACATGAGGTGATTTTAATTTCATTATTTTACATTCTCTGAGAGACTGCTCAGAGAATTACCTTCTTTGAGCTAGAGTCGTACTGGTTTAAAAAGTTTTTGTTTTCTTTGTAAAGTAAAGGAACAAATTTAATATGACTTGATGGCTTATGATGGTAATAAACATACCTCTTAGTTTTCAACACTTCAGCATTTTATATCAGCGAATAAGAAGCAAGTATGTGATCATTATGGCTTAGTATTTAATGTTCTGCCTAGTGTATTTCTAGGAGCTGAGATTTGCCTCTGATTACAATCTTGACTTCTTTCCCTATTCGCTAACATTATTAGTCACCCAATTAGTCAGCTGATTATCTTGAATTAATGCTATCAATTCATATGTTTTCAGATTTGAGTTTGAAATGTTGTGTTTCTGGTAGTGAACTGCAGTAATTGAGTGTGTGTGTTAGATGGAAAATGACTTGATGCAAAATGCTCTCCTTTCCCTTCCTCACAGTGAAATCTAGGAAATCCAAAGTTTTTTGCTACTGCCAGAATTTCCCACTTTTTCTCAAAATAAAGTTGAGGGGGAAACCTTGTAGGCACGATTGTCCTACCAAGCACTGATTTGTTGTTCTCTATCTAAGGCACAGATGCTGTTGTCTGTGAACTTTCTTCGTGCTTATTCTGCCCACACTGCCTTCTCCCCCAGACTTGGTATTCACATTTTATCTTGACACATAACCAGACAAGCACACGTTTGGAGGGTCTGAAGGAGAGAGAGCAGCTGAGAGTGTGCTGCATGATGCCAGAGGCATCTCCCCTGCTCACAGCCAGGCCAGTGCCTGGCTCTAATAGAGCTGCTATTTCATCTACAGCAAGGGCTGACCATCTCAGTGCTGTGAGATTTCTATTCCACAAAATAGGTTATACTGGGAAAATCTGTTGTGTTCAGTATTTGCACTCTTTGGCAGTATCTTACGTCTGGACTTCATCAGCCAATAGCATGAAAGCAGTAAGGAAGATGGGAGCTGTTAGCTTTGGCCTCCTTTTTGCTTCAGGTGAGACAGCCATGTGTTTAAACACGATCTATCTAATCAAGCTTAAAGGACTAGTCTCTAGTAAAGAACTTGGATATGTATTTGCAGACATTCATTGTGACTCATCAAGTAGATCATACTTATTTTCCAAATTAGTACTGTATGCCTCTCAGATATGTACTTTCCAGGCAGCTGTGGTCCATTAAATTTATCATTTTCTTTTTAAGAAAATTAAAATTCAAAGTTGAAATGAAACTTTGGGGAAGATTTTTAGCAAAAGGAGATTGGAACATTTTTCAAGTGAGAAATGTTAGTAGGTGGATATAAAATTACAAGTTGTTTTGGCCTGAACAAGTGGTTTTAACAAGATAGATATAAATGGAACCTCTTTTACTAAAATGGTACAAGTTTCTAGGTATTTGTTCTCCTTTCATAGGCCTCAGTAATGCAATTTTTGCTCTGAAGGTCTTCAACATTTTCTGGTAATATAAAACTATTAAATTTCTTCTGCTAAGTGAAGCGGTTCATTCTTGGTTTTGTCTTCTATTACAGAAGTCTGATTATGTCTATAATCATTACTTCAGAAAAGCATAAGATTTCATAACAGTGATATCAATCAGAATAGAATTATTCTATCAAAAACTTTTAGTGTAAAAAGACCTGCTGAATATCTTTGATCAGTGTTCTTGATCAGTATAATTTCCAGGAAAACAGATTCCACTATGAAAATGGAAAAAGAAAATAAACAGAGTTTATGTAGTTGGTTGGTTTTTTTTTTAGCTGGTCTCAGTCATCTGTTCCTTTTGCTTTCAAAAAATATATATATGAGAAGGCATGAGCTAAATGCTGTCGGAGTCTACTGAAATTAATTGGATTGTTCCCATTTGTCTGTGTTAAATGCCTTGCATTTACCATTTAGTTAATCCTGCACCTGAAAAGCTAGAATAAATTGGCAAAATTTTATTGAACCCACAGTGCTAACAAACTAAAACCTTAAAGGAGATTTGTAAATTTTAAATTTTTTTTTCCTCCATGGAAATTACTCATTACTGATGCTGAAGTGAAAACAACAGCCAAGGTTATTGTACTGTTGGGTCTATAAGCAATCTTTGCTACCTCATAGGAACTGGCTATTAGCTGTCTGTTACAGGAATAACTTTAACTTTCCCCAATTTGTTTGCTGCTTTGATAGTCTAAAGGACTGTTCTGGTGCCAGTAGTTTGCTCTACTTGCTGTAGGCATTCATTCTGCTCAGCAGGATGGAGCTTGGATTACTGCGATATATTTTCAGTAATGTCTGTTGACTTGGGAAAGGACTGCTTGGCTCAAAAGTTCTCAGAAATACTCCTCATATGTTAGGTTTGCTTACTTTCTAAACAGAAGATATTCTAGTCATATCAGGGAATACTTAAATAGACCTTTAATAATTATCACTGAAGAGTTGAAGCGATTATAAAGTGACCAAATGTTGTGTGTATGGTTGTTGTGAAATAGTTTAATTTGTATACTGATTTTGCTATCATAAAACCTTGCATGAAACGTTGGACCATCGTTATAATTTGTTAGTTCACACTTAGCAAATTCTCTGTGTTTGTTAGGGGAAAAGAAAGAACCTTTTACCCCACTAGGATCAGCTTTAAAAGACTGAAACATAGTTCAGTATAAAAATTCTGGTAACTGCATGTATTGTCATCCTAAGAAAACAGACTTCCAAAAATGAAAATAAATAAAAGCAGAAGGGAGAGAGTACCTTTTGTCCAATGCTGTGAAATGTTATGCTTTTATCTATTGTGCATTTTGTTGCTTTCCTCCAGAGATCAGGGATATTGTCAGCAGATAAAGAATTAGAAATGTCATATTTTCCTAAACCCGTCAATTCTCACCTAAATGGCTGTTGTGAAAATGCAAGCAAGGGTTTCTCTGACATTTTGCTCTTGAATTTGCTATGCTTTTTGTAAATAATACATTGTAGGCCTAGATTTGACATTTGGTAAATCTATTTTATTTGATGATCATTGCCTCTTCACCAACTTCTGTGTTAAGGTATTTAATTATTAAATAGTAAGCATGAAAGCAAAGTTTCTGCTGTACGGGTTTTGAGTCTTGTGTCCATATAGAAGTCGACAGTAGCTGTGTAAATATGCGGTCCCAAGTATCACTGCATGTTTGTGAGTTTTGCTAGATTAGGAGTGATGTACTGATTTCCTTTCATGCTCCATTCAGTAAAAGGATTTTATCTACCCATTTGGGAATCCTTAATATAACATGCAGAGTAAGTCAACTTTTAGTTTCAAAACAAGTACCGCACTAATATTGAAAACATGTCAAAATGTAAATTATTTTTCTTATGACAGGTATTTGATCGTAGGAATCTTCAAGTGCTGGTTGTGCTGTTCTTGTTTTGTGATGGCTCCATTGCAGAGATGTTTTGAGTTTTTCTGCCTAAAATTATGCTTTTCTAAAAGTTCAGTATGTAAATAAGAGAAAATAAGTGATTTAAGGCGCTTTTCTTCTGACAGCTTTTTACACAAATGCTACCCCCTCAGTTCTCCCATCACAGTTTTGCAGAGCTGTGCACTTTGATTCCATCAAAAGGTGTGGTAATGAGAGCACATATAACAAAGTTTCTAAAAGCTGTTGACCACAGTCCATCTTTTAAGGATGCTTTGAATAGTGGAGACACATTTGACTTGGATCTTCAAAAGAACAAAGATACTTCAAGTTAATGGAAAAACTGTAGTTCTGAACATAAGGTTATTTGTATCAGCATTTGTTTTTTTAAATGTATTTATATATTTCGGTAATGTTCAGAGCTTCAGATCTGTAGGAAGGATCTCTCCATGTAAAAAAAAAGGAGAACCTGACTGTATGTGTGTGGGTACATAGATATCTATGTAACCATATATAATTGAAGGAAAAATATCCACCTTTACCTTCCAGGAAAGAATTTTGTTGTGTGAATGTTTTAAAACATTTAAATATGACTATACATACAGATAGATGTAAAACAGCAAAAGTATTCTCTGATAGTAAGAGAGAAGCCAGGGTATCACAGTAAGAACAAGTAAACTCCATTACTTAGGTACCAGCACCAGTTTCAGGTGTTTGTGAGGCTCCGGCCAGTGCTGAAACAAACCTTTACAGTTAATGAAGTAAGGTGCCTACAGTGAATGACTTGACATCCTTGGTTGCTCACTATAGAATCAAATTTTCTTGGTGCTACTCAAAATACAGCAAGAAATGCTGTGATTTGGATTTAATATGAGGGAATTGAAAGGTTTATCAGCAACGTGCTTTGCCTACAAACTTCCTGCCCTTCTGTTTGCTGAGTGTTTACAGGGAGAGGGTTGGGTTGCAGTCATCTTTACCACACAAAATGTTTTTCTCCCTTCACCACTTTTCAGAAAAAATACAGTTCTGGGAGAGAATTAAGTTTTACTGAAAAAAAAATGGAAAAAATTGAGAAAATAAGACTTGCACATTATTTATGATCTCAACGATGTGCAAGTATGTGAATTTCTAGATGGGAAAATACTACCTAGGTTGCAATGTTATAGTGAATTATATACAGCTAAAAGCACGTGGCTTAAAATGTGAAGTACGTTGGGGAGAGGGGTGGGAGAACTTATTTCATTCCAAACTCTATATGAAAATATTATGCACAATTAACTTGATTTTCTCTGCAATGTTCAATTACATGGTTACATGAAGACCATTTTGCTCTGCTATTTAGGCTATGAAACGGGGTCTCAAGAGAGCTGGACTGTATGCTCAGCTGTGCCATAAACAAAATGATATAGCTGCTGTAATACCAGCCCCTGCAGTTAATAGAATTAGTTGGGGAGAAGGCTTTTCCAGCAGAAAGCAGCCTGATAGTGTTTGTGCCTAGCAAAAGTAACTACTTGTGCAAGAATCCCAAAGCTGTCTCCCCTGCCAAGACGGCTATTTTGAGCAAGTTTCTTTACAAAGAGAGATATTTGGGGGCAAGTTTAAAAGATGATGTTTGTGTCTAGTTGTTGTTTCAGACTGAATGTTTTCCATTCCAGTTCTGAGAACAAAACAAGGCAATGAAACAAAAGATAAGATATATTTTCAATATTGTTTTAATTATATTTTTGTTTAAGTCAAGAAGTAGCAGAGAATTCTTTCTTAAAACGTATCTTATTGATGTAGATGATCCACACTACTGATCTGAAACAATATAACACAAAAAAGGCACAGAAGCAATAAACCTTACCAGTTTTACATAAATTGATGGTGGTTCCTTCAACTGTGTCTCTTTGTCCTTATACAAGGATGCACTGACTGCATCCTTACTTACACTGTTATTAAAGCAACGGAATAGAGATCTTTAAAGGAAAGTAAAGATTAAAAGATTAATGTTGATGTGTGGATGGTGGTTGTTAATCTTCCTTTTGGAACTGAAAATGGATATCTTAAATTACATATCTTCAGTTCTAATGCATTAGCTAAATATGATCACTTTTTTTTTAAGCTAGTGGTCTCAAAAAATTTCATATCTTCCTTAAAATTAGGAAGCAATTTGATAACGAAAGCTGTAGAAAATGAATGTACCGTTATATTTGCTTTTACCCAGACTAAAGAGCAATGCATCTATAAAAAAGAAAATTTAATTTTATGACCAATCTTTGGTAGTATGTTTGAGAGGCTGAAATTCTATTTGTTGATTAGATAGATCTACAGAATAACTATGGGAAGTTACAAATTTGGGATGCTCATTCTTGCTTAACTTCTGAGTTGACCATCTGGTTCAGGTGAAAATTAGAACTGTTCTGTTAATGGCAGTGGATCTATCTTTATACTGTTGTGAGATTTAGCCTATTGACTTCAGAGAACTTACTTGGAGGCTTCAAGTTAAGCATGTGCATAAGTCTTCATTAGGATCTCGACTGTGGTCATTACCTGTAGAAAGAGAAAGTTGATTCATGATCTGGAAGCTCAGGTGCTGGAATGTTGTATTCCATTCATTATGGCAGTGTGTCACCCTAGCATATGAGTATCTGTAAAACAATATGAATTATTAATACCAGTAAAATGTTAAAAGCTGCATGGACTTCTGATATAGGCAAGTGAAGTGGCACTGGAATGGTAAGTGCTGATGGTAACAGCCATATAACAACTTATAAATTTCATTTTTCATGTTTGTAACCTGCCCATCTTTCACCTCTGGTACTTTGTACTCCAACTGGAGTGTTTCTGGTTAAACGTGTGGGATGTGTTTCACTTTGTCAACAAGGGCCAATGGAGTCCTGGTCTGTTCCTAACCTTTCCTCACATATAATTCCCTTGGACAGGACAGCCACTGCTTTTTCATAAGCATCTGTTCCTTTCTTTATTTCCCCTGGAAAGAAAATAAACATCTTTCTCTCCTGCCTCCTCTCTGCTGTAATTCCCCCCACAGTTAGACTACGTATCTGCTGGGACAGAGTAGAGCAAAGCCTTACACACCTAAAATCCTACCTGGCAGGGCACTGTGTCGAGTGCCCAGTGCAGGCAGATATCCAGAGGGAGAAGGTATGCACACAGTGTACATCTTCAGGGATGAACTTGTTTGCTGTGTGGATGGGCCCCAGGACATTGTGTCTCACCCAGAAATCTGTACTTATCCTACCTACTCTTCTAGAAATGCTGCATGACTCTGTGTAAGGCATATCATGGTACTGAAAGCTATCTAGAAAGGCAATTGGATTGATACAGTGGCCTACTGCAAAGGAAAGAGAGACTAATATGGATACTCATTCGGGCTGCTCTCCACGGGGTGTGAACATAAGTGCCTTCACCCCTGAGAGTACACTGCATTTCAGGTTGCTCCTAAAAAGTGAAGGAGTGAGATTTATATTCCAGATTCCACTCTGATTTAAATTCATGCAAGTCTAGTGTTCAGTAATGAAGTTCCTTCAGATTTAAGGGAAATCAAGATCCAGCTAGTGTGATTAATCTTGTGAATAAAAAGGTTCAGGATTAGACATTCTTTCTATGTGACACTTTGGCAATATGCTATTATAAAAGCCACAGCAGGCGATAGTCTTGAAGTGTCAGAATAGCTTCTTCGGTGACAAAGCATTTATACATGTAAATTTTCAAAGAAAGTTGGCAACCCTTTTGTGGGTTCAATTTGCACCTGTCATTCACTTGCAGATGCAAATTTGAGTTACTTGCAGCTCTAATTACAGTACTTGATTGTCATCACGAATCAGGTAGCAAGATGTGAAATGACTGAGATTTGTTCCATCATTTGTTGTTAAAACATGAGTGCAAATGTTACCTTCAAAAAGCAAAGTCGACCAGTGCTTTATCCTGTTAGTATGCTCTACAAATAAGTACAATATGGCAAAAAAAGGAATTTAAGGGGGAAAAATAACAAGAAAAAGAGTGAGCATGTGGTGAAATAAGACAGCTCTAAGGGAAAATATAGAGTAGATTATTTTGCCTATTGCAACAAAGTATGACAATAGAAAAAGATATATTTTCAATGAAGTGTTTAAGACCTAGCTGCTGTTTTTACCTTCCAGATCTTCCTTCTGAAAGGAATTCTAGTTTTTTTTTGCTGACAGTTTTCTAGTTTTCAAATGAAAGATTATTTAGATTTTATAAAATTATTAATTAGATGACTGTTATGCTTTCCAATTTGTCATTGAACTTATAAGAAAAATTCTTACATAGTTATGTTTTAATTTCTGCATATAATAATTTGGTTTTTGAATTCTCTTCACTAAAAATGTTGACGTCTGAAGATTGTTAATTATAACTCATCAATAATTTCTTTTAAATTAAAATCAAGAGATAGGTATAACATGTTATTGTGCCTCAGCTAACATCTGCTAGACAGTGATAATTCAGCACAGATTTTTTTTAGTTGGAAAGTCTGTTGCATAAAAATGATAGTTGAAATAACAAAGAATTCATTATTTTATATTTGCATCTGAGGGCAGGGCCAAAGAAGGCAAGGTAATTTCACATCACAGGTCTTCAGTTCTCAATTAAAAGATGCACTAATGAAGAAGGAATAGGAATGGATGGAAGGAAGCACTTAGATATCTAAGTTTAGAGATAAATGTATCTTCGTATTTAACACGTACACTACCAGATTCTGTGGTGTTTCAGCCCACACAGTGATTTTTTTTTTTCCAATACCTTTGTAACTTCAACAGTCAGCCTTAATCTCATCTCTCTCTCTTTCTATTGAACAGACACCTTAACTCAAAGAATGATTATTACTATAGAGATTTCTAAATTGCTAGATCCATGGAGTCTACTTAACCTTATATAAAAGGTCCTTTTTTTCTCTCCCACTTTTCTCATTACCGAAGGGGAACACGTTGGCCTGAGCAATGGCTGTATACATAAGCACAGATTTATTAACTTTAGAGGTTTTGTGCTGTTGTTTTACAAAATGGTGTCAACTTGCAATATGACTTTTCTTATGATGAATAGCTTTCCCAGGCCAAAAAGCTAATGACATCCACAGCTTCCATGCCTTGTGCACACATGTGGTCCAAAAGGCCACAGATAATTTCTGCCAAATCAAGACCACAGAGGCTTCGTAATCAGCTTTAATGTATTTGGGAGCTGAAGTACCTTAGTCCTTCATCAAAGGGAATGATAAAACCCAGAATTAATATAGCTGGACTTTAATTATTTCTAAGCACATAATTACTCTTCAGATAACTGGACAGGAGGTATGTTACATCTCTTACTTTAAGCAAAGGAAGGCCACCTGCAAGCATACAGTAGTCAACTATCGAGATTTTAAAATGTATGATGTTACTTCCTTAGCATTGATTGCAATGCAAAAAGAATAAAGGTTTGAATAACACTTCAAATAACATCATTTTCTTAAAGTAAATGAGTAGAAAGTTCTTTAGGAGTTCTTCCTGGACATAGAATTCCTTTAGCTTTTGTAGCCAGACTATTCATTGCCTTTAGGAAATATAAAATGTAGTAGTTACTTCTCCTTTTAGAACTGACTTTGGAGTCTACTTTGCCATTAGAATTAATGAGAGTTATGGGTATGCAGCAACATGAGACTAAATGAGATTAAACTTTAGAGAGCCTCTTGATAAGTAAATCATCTTTGCATCAGCATTTTAGAGGCTTTAGTAACCTCACTCCCCCACCTTATTTATGGTACCCAATTACTTTGTTGATATTTAGTATTTATTACATAAACTTTAGATAACATTTAGGTGAGCATGCTAAGGCAGTGTATCTATTTGAAAGTTTGTCATAGACATAGTAAGATCATCTTTTTGTAATGGATGCCCATTTTGGTAAGTTAAGTACTCAAAGAGGAAGAATAAGTGAGCTGTCATGAAAAGTGACAAGAAACTACAGTGGAAAAACAGTGGATAGTAATGGTAGACAAACATTTTTGGCAACCATCATTAAAGTATATATTCTTTTCTGTTTCATTGGCTCCTAGTCCATCATTTCTTAGTATCAGTATTCTTAAAATTGGTTTCTGTTACCTAAAAGGAGTATTAAAATGATGGAAGAACTGGGAAGAATCATACACAGTCAAGGTTAAAGAAATAAATCTAGTTCAGGGATAGATTTAATTTACCAAATGATAAACTTTCAGTAAAATATTAACTCAGACCTTCAGAAGATAACTGAAAATTATACATTTTGTAGGATGCCTCTGTAAGGCTTTGTTTATTTGATAGTATCGCTGGCATGTTTTCTTTTGTAACAACTCAAGAAATTGGTCTCTATGATTATACAGGTGCTGCTACACTGTTAGTCAATTTAGTTCTTATCCTGGCCATTGGAAGAAAAAGCCACTGATTTTAGAACGACAATTACTGCTGAAGTCCAATCTAGGATTTCTCTTAATACTACTTCATAAATTGAAAAAAAATTTCACTAGCCAGACATGAGATGAGTAACATGGTACATAAACATCCAAGCTAAGAGCTCTGCCTCCTCCTTGAGGATTCAAAATTGAACCACTTGGTATTGCCATGTGCCATTGTAACAGCTGTGCACACTGTGGGTTTTAGGCTCTTGCCCCTTTTAGCGATTGTAGAGCAGCTTATAAGTACAACTTAAGTTTCATACCATCTCTGTATGTATAGTTAAAGTACAGATAATAGGTAAGTAGTCTCACACCTGATACATGACAGATCTGAGAAAGCATTTTAACTCCAGGGAGCAGAAAATCTGTCTTAAGCTTTTTGCTTGTTTCTCTAAGGTACCTATTGCTGAGATGTAAATGTGGTCCATTATATTTGCAAAGTCAAGTGAACCTGTGGCAAAGATTGTCTCTTGTCTTTCTTAACAGTGTAGTCTTATTGGTGCCTGGTGGGTCTGCCACAAATCTCCGTCTGGGAGTAGCCTTCCTGTTTAAGGAACATGATGAGCAGAGTCCCCCTGGTTTGTGAAATAGGTACACAGCTGCATAAAAAAGCATGATTAATCTATAACAGCTTAAAAATAGCTCAGTCCCCTTGCAAAAGGAATTGTGTATAATATGTATTGCAACATGATTATACGGAAGATGGCTTGATTTATATTGTTTGTTTTTCAGAGACACAGCTGTATGAATACTAAAATAACCCAGGTTATTTTTAATAGTTAGCTTCAATTATGCTCCAACATATTGTAAAATCAGAGATGGTATGAGACCAGTCACTTGTGTTGAGATGGTTGAGATCCGAAACAGTGATGGATACAAAATACCTCACAGAGGCCAGCTATTTGCTGTCCTGGTTTCACACAGAAAAGAAATTGCCTCTCTCTGTGCAAGTTAGTTGAGAAATGTGTGCTCTTTGCCTTTCCAGATGCTACTTTGCTCCTTTTTGGTGACTTCGAAGAAGTCTTTAAAGATAACAAGAAGCCATTAAAAATGGCTGTGTCTGGCTCTTCATTAAGTGCGTAGCTCTTAAAATTCTGCTGTTCATTCTTCTGGTTCACTGTACTGAAAAACCACCACAAAATGATTGTTTTTCTCTCTGCATACATCTCTTGCCTTAATAGTTTTAGTCTTTTAGAAGTAAAGTTGATGAGCTATGAGAATGATATTTGAATGCATATGTTTGAATAGGGTCACATTATCTAGATCCCATGTATTTTAAAGATGATATTCAGAGCTTGTAGTAGGAAAAGTTGTTGCCTCACCAAGGCTCTATGCTAAACAGTGATTGTTGCAGGTGTGACTGTAAAAATGCTTGTATTTAATTTATGATGTGTAATTCTAGTGTTCTGTACTAGAATAAGCTTAAAATTGTGCTCCTAACTGCCTCAGTAAGTAATGTATTGAGCTTTGGTTTTCAATAGTATTGTCCAGTTTCTAGATTCACAGTTAAAATCATGGTACTTCATGGGTTGTTTCTGTTTCTTAAATCCATGCACCAGGTACAAACATTTTATGAATTTTTTCTTTAAATGCATCACTTGAATACAGGGTATTTTGCCTATAAATGACAGGTTTAATGCTGAATGACTAATATCCTGTAAAATAAGAGCTAGATAGTGTGTTTTTAAAAAACAAATGTTTTAAAACTCCATAGTGCTTAGTGCATGTCTCTGGCCTACATCTACTGCAAATATCAACACATACTGTTCATCTCTTTTGTTGTTGTTTTTGTCTATTGCTATTTTATGCATGAGAGAGTTCTTGTTTTCTACTCTGTGCTTGGCTGGCTTTTTCTTTTTTTTTTTTTTGTTACTTATTCCTGGGTTCTACTGATTGCTTTTTTGCATGCAAATTACAGAATGTCATGGAAATGAGAGAGCTCTGAAAAAAAAGGAAAGATAATGCTGAGTTCCAACTGTCTTTTGTTTGTGCGTAAGTGTGTAAAATATATGATGTGGAAATATTTTGAGAATGGCCTTTGACTTTCCTTCTGGTGTATATTTTTATCACTCAGTAAAGAACTGGGCATTTTTACCACTGGAAAATATGATGAATCTATTAATACTTGTTAATAATACAGGTGCTGGGCATGAAAGAATTTTACCTTGCCTTCCTTTTATAGAAGCAAGGAATTACGATACTGTGGGTCTTGCCCAAGCTAAAACTTCAATTCCATATTCAATGCAACTTTTCTATAGTGTGTGTGAAACCCTAGCCCCATTGAAAACAATGACAAAAATAATTGTCTTCAGTTGGTCTAGGATTTCTTTCTACTTTACATATGGATTTTCATGTTTTCTTACAAATATCTCAGCAGGTAGTCAAAGGTTTCAAGGGAATCTACAGTTCTGTTTGAAAGAGAATGTAATGAGTTTGTAAAATTAAAATAAAAAAAGCCAAACCCATGCTTATCTTTGTAAAGCATGAGCTTAAATGGTTGAATTTAGAACTATGAATTAGAATTTCACAAAAAATGTTAGCCACCTTGTTGCATCAAATGCAAGAATTAATGTGGCACTTTACTACTCCTAATAACAACAAAAAACAACTAAATTAAGTGGATAAATATAGCTTATGGTGGGTATGCTTTTAGTAAACAAGCTTTGATTTTTCTTTTAAAAGCAATAAAGCACTGGGCACTCTGATTCTTGTGCTCGATGTTTCTAATAGCCATACCCTCTAAGGAAGATTTTGCTGTAATGTTTGAAAATGTAATGAAAAATGGGTTGTTGTAAACTAAAATTTCCCTCCCTGCAAATGTTTTTCTTGAAACGTCCATGGGAATTTAATATTCACTGCTTTTTTCCTCAGTCTTGTATATTCTTGAATTGTCTTTTTTCCTCCATTTTCTCCGTTCTCAATCCTAGGTCCCCTTACAAAGAAACAGACAGATGATTTAGGTGATAATGACGGTGCTGAAGATGAAGGTATTTTTTTGCCGACAAAACTGATTTGCATGACAAGGATCCCTGAAAATCTTTTTTCTCCCCTCTTTTTTTGACTTCTTGTCTTCTTTTGAAGATTTTTTTTTAATTCCCATTTTTTGATGTGTTTTGTCTTCTTGCCTGTTGTTATACATATATATTTTTAATTTTTTAAAAGAAAGAATGTTGTTAAGTTCTACATTTTGATACAAAACTGTAACAATATTTAAAGAGAGGGGTTTTTGTTTTCTTGAAATTGACTTTTGATATGTTGCATCCCACCTTTTGACTGAATTTTGTCCATACTATTTAAACTAACACTCTTTTAAAGTTTCTCTGTACACCTTTTTGCATGTTTTCTAACCCTATGTATTCACCAAGTACAAAGATGTTTCTTTTTCACTGACTGATCTCAGTTTGATAAATATATGAAATGTTGTGTTTATACAAAGCAAAATACAGAAATTCTTAGGAAGTGTCTCTTAAGCAACTGAATTTCCCTCAAACAAAATCTTCTACACTTATGTTGTCATGAACAAATATAAAAAAAATTTGAGACTATTCCACCTCCCTGTAGAAGAGAGAACGGCAGGCAATATGGCAGCTAAACTGATGCCATGTTAAGAAATCTGATCCCTTTTGTTTTCTATAAGCAACTCAAGATACCTATCTGCTTGTGCTGACCCTTAGAAAATCCTATTACAAAGCAAAATTGTAAGTCTGAAATGTCAAGCATATTATTCTGTTTATGAATTATATCTGTTTATCACATAATTTATACAGATTTGATATTTTTTCAAGTCTATGAAAATGGTAACAAAGATGTTCTTTCTCCTGAGCAATCTCATCCCTTCATGTAATGTACATCCAAATTCTGAGCCTTAAAAATATACTCTGTATATTTTATGATCAATGAGTAAAATAAATTACCATAAGATTAGTATAGTTGCTTTCTTCTCTTTTAATATCTAGATGTGTTGGTTTGGGTTGGTTTTTTTTTTTTGCCAGATGCTAAGATGAAGCCTAATTTGTTAACTGCAAGGCTCTTAATTAAGAATTTTTTCATCACATAGAACATGAACTGTTTTACTCAGAAACATGCAGTCTTCTCACAAAAGATGAGGAAAGGCAAATATCAGCACTGAATTTCTTACCCAGTGAAACAACAGAGACTTTATGAATTAAACTACAAATTTATAGTTCTTATTTATGGTCCCGTGCTGAAAGTGTGTTAAGCATATGAATGAAAGCCCACCTTGTTGGCCCGATATTTCAAGGAAGAACCTAATTGAAAATCTTTGAAAGCTGTTGTATTAGTCAGAGCCGAGTATGATAATTCAGATCCACTTAGCTCTATAAGGCCAAGTCATTTCCATTACTTCTACATTAGTTCCTGACAAAATATTGCAAGGGACATTCTTGTGTCTTCTCCAAGACCTGTGATATTGAATTAGCCATTGTAAAAGTTACTCTGTCTTGTTTTAACAATATGCTTTAAGAAACTGTTTGAAACCTGGGTTATTCATCCAGTGGACCTTAATGGCTCTCCTAAATTGCAGTATAATTGCCAAGACAGATGCTAATAGATTAACATTTGTCGAATCTTCCTCTGCTTAGACACATATAAAAGAGACTACTCAGTTTACTAAAATTCAGCCAAGAGTGGTTGCTATCAGTGTATGCTCTGTAATTTATAGAACTGGGATTAACTTTCTCTGACATATAAGTGACAGTTTTGTTCTCCTTTCCATGCTGATAGAAGAATGCAGGTAGTAGTTTAGCCCATCACTGTTCCCGAGAGTCATAAAGAAACAGAGCAAATTTATATTTTTATGATCAATAGATACAGAAGGCAGCTGGGGTAGTCTGCAGAATTGGTAGAATCTGTGTGCTGAGGCCCTGCATTTCACACTGCCTCAGTGGAGAAGCAGGATCAGATGACCTACACTTTGTGAACCTGCTTCTCTGGAGCTCTAGCACTTGTGTATGCAAAACTGAGGAGGTCACTAACTACAAGTCATATCTATTTGGGTATAAATAGCAGGAATGAGAGGGGAGAAGCAAAAAGCCACCTTAGCTGTCTAGATTTCTGTTAACATGTCCATCAGACTCTTCACCTTTTACACATATGGCAGGTTTTACTCAATGTAAAAATCTACAAATGAAGAACTGGGTACAAAATAAAGAAATACCAGGCTGAATGAATGATGAAGTTGGAATATTAGGGAGACAGAATGAAGAACTGTGTCATATAACCATAGAATCCATGCCACATAAATAATGTCCAGAGATTTCTAAAATGCCCAGGGTGGTCACTATATTAAGAAATTCAGAGCACCCATGTCCATTTCTTGTATTATACTTTTCCTGAAGAAAGACTTTTTGTAGCAGCTTCCTGGATCAAATGCCTGGAAAGTATTCCATGTTGTGTCACTCAAACATCAGTTTGATTGGAAGATATAATTTTAAAAGTGTTTGGTAATCCTACTCCCATCTGCTGCTATATGTCTTTAGCACAGAGTTACAGTCCAAACCTTGCCAGCACAAGCATTGGAGTCAGTAATCAAACTTGAATCTCTGGTATGTGCTGCAACCAGTAGACCAGGCTTAATTACATCATTTTTCATTTTTGTTTTCAAAAGACCCAAAGGCAGTAGTGCACATTACCAGCTAATGATCTGCAAATTTACGCTTAAAAAATGAAGGTGTTTTCAAAATCAGAGCCTGAAATGTGTGAAAAGTCAGAAATTATATAAATACCTTTACCCCCACCCCCCCGGGATGCATTTTTTGTTTCTGATTAACCCTTTCACGTCTACTCTTGAAATTGCTTACCTATTTTTCAATAAGTATTGAACTACTTGAGCAGGCACCAAAAGCAAGAGTGGCAAAAGCACTTGCAACCAGAGCATTAAGGGCTTTCCTTAGAATCATAGAGTAACCGGGTTGGAAGAGACCTACTGGATCATCGAGTCCAACCATTCCTATCAAACACTAAACCATGCCCCTCAGCACCTTGTCCACCTGCACCTTAAACACCTCCAGGGAAGGTGAATCAACCACCTCCCTCGGTAGCCTGTTCCAGTGCCCAGTGACCCTTTCTGTGAATTTTTTTTCCTAATGTTCAGCCTAAATCTCCCCTGGCAGAGCTTGAGGCCATTCTCTCTTGTCCTGTCCCCTGTCACTTGGGAGAAGAGCCCAGNCAGTCTCACCAGTGCTGAGTACAGAGGGAGAATAACCTCCCTGGACCTGCTGGTCATACCGTTTCTGACAGAAGCCAGGATGCCATTGGCCTTTTAATAGCAGTGAAGAATTTCCCTGTTTACTGACATGCAAGTAAGCAATATCTAATGTAGATGCAAGGTTTTACTTGAAATTTTTCAACAGTTGATTAAACTATACTTTCCCCAGTCTAGAAACAAGGCTTTGTATAAAAAGAGTAAAATATTTTAATCTCAATGTCTTTTCTGTCTTAATTTTGGTAAGGTAATTATTTAACTTGATTTAATTTGACTATAGCAAGAAACAATGACTCTTTATGTACCCTTAGTTCCTATATGCTAAAATCCTTAGCATCACTCAAAATATTAGCCTACAATTAGCCTATATACTCAGAGATCAGAGTTAGACTTCTTGGTAGTTAGCGCTATATGAAATATCCATGAAAGATTGCTCTGAAATGAATTCTTTTCATGCACTATTCCGTCATGCATGCTGTACCTGGTGCATCAGTCTGTCAATCCTGGATCCTTATTTAGCTCCTGACACTACTTGATCATCTCTGGTTTTAATGTATTCGGTCTCACAGCACCCTTCTGTGATAGAGGAATGCTGTTATTCCATCTTTAGAAGTGAGGAATACAGATGCTACAATTGAGAAGCACAGACACCACATCCATAGTAAAGCAGGGGACTGTGTATGCTTCAGAAGCAGGTTCTGCTCTGTAACTGCTAGATGTTTCTACTCTTCCCTTCTCCGTTCCAGTCTCTCCTGTGAAAAAGGAGACAGATTAGGAGCAGATGTTGTTGTTTGTTCACAGGCTGTAACTGTGATGATTCCGATCATTTAGTCTGATGCTCTGTCTTATATGGGCTATTGGACTTCATTGACTGAAGGAAGTTCTTGGTCCAAAGCATGTTTTAAATAAAAAAAAAGCAAAAGTCCACTCAAATTTGAAATTGCTAATGATGCAGAACGCATCTGCAAATCCCTTCTTATTATTAACAGACTGTGGTGTCATTGACGCAAAAGAGCACATTTCAGATTGAGGATCTTCTCCAAAAAAACCCTATCACTCCATTAGTATTAAAATAGACTAGGTTGCCAAGTTTAGCATTTCATCTGCTTTCAGCTGCCATGGTAAGAAACAGGGAGAGAAACAATCTTTCTGTCTGGCACTAATTGTACATTTTCAGACTTCAGAGATCAGTAAATAGCAGAACACATTTGTCTACCTTGCAAAGCAACCACATGCTCCAGCCTTAATTACAGCCTCTAATGAGTTCCAGCCAGGCAGCGCAGATACTACTTTGGATGAGCTTGTTCAACGATATACACAGGAATATTGATTCCTGTTCATTGTGTCACCCATTCATGTTAATTCTATGATTCCAGCTCCCAAGTACAGTATTTCTGTTAACGTGTCCATCAGACTCTTCACCTTCTACACATATGGCAGGTTTTACTCAATATAAAAATCTACAAATGAAGAACTGGGTACAAAATAAAGAAATACCAGGCTGAACGAATCATGAAGTTGGAATATTAGGGAGACAGAATGAAGAACTGTGTCATATAACCATAGAATCCATGCCACATAAATAATGTCCAGTGATTTCTAAAACAATATTTCTGAAACTATATTAAGAAATTCAGAGCACCCATGTCCATTTCTTGTATTATACTTTTCCTGAAGAAAATATTGATTCCTGTTCATTGTGTCACCCATTCATGTTAATTCTATGATTCCAGCTCCCAAGTACAGATTACAAAGTCACTTGCGCATTAAATTTTGCTGATTGTATTTTCCCCTTTTCACTGAGAACCTCAATTCAGTGTTGAATTTTTGCAGTAATGTTATTCATACTCCAAAATGTGCATAATAAAAATTCTGACAGACTTTTAATCTTTGGGGTTCCATTATACATTTAGCACTGCCAAGCATTGCTTGTACGGTGATAAGTCTGTCCACTCTTAACCATCATCTTTTAATAACTTGAAATTACTGCCTACCTGGCTATTGAGGTCTTACTCTAATGAGAACCTGCTCTAGATTCTTTTTTATGTTAGAATATATATTTATATAGTCCTCCATCAGGATCTCAAATCACTTTCAGGTAAATGTAGTTCAGAGGTTGAAAGTGCACAAAATGATCACTTGATTTGACAGATACAAAAACAAACAAAAGGAGGAGTTAATCATACCTATGATTGTACCGATGACCTGCACGATGAGTGCAGGCTCTATTTTAATATATGAATCATGTCTTGAACCTCACTGCCACTCCTAACAGAAGTACAATAGTTTCTTTAACAGTCTCAGAACATCTAGTTTTATATCACATGTTGAAAAAATGGCAGTAATGGGTGTTTGCATATTTGCACTGCTAATTGCACTAGCTTATTAAAATAGCGGTGCATCTATGAGTTATCTGATAGATTTGAACTGAAAGGTCAATGGTTAAAAGAATTTTAAACGATTAAGAGTTGCACTGATTGGTACTGTGATCTACTTAAATACTTTAGGACGAAAGCTTATCAAGAGTTATACATATATTCATATAACATTCTTTGTGAGGAGCACAGTAACTAAACACAGCTTTCCACTCTTGTGCTGTTTCATGTTCAAAAACTGTGATTTATTTAATACCTACATCAAAACCTCACAATTTTCATAGCATTTAGAAAAACAGTGTTTGTGACATCTGTGCTAAACTAATTATATTTTTGTACTAAGTTATCTCCAGGTAGGCTTTCTTCCTTTCCCGTTTTGGTTGTTCGCTGCAAATTATACTTGTCAAGTCACATGGCCAATTCACATTGACTTCAAATGACTGAAGCTATAATTATGTTTTGTTATAGATGACAATTGTGACTGATATTCACAGTCAGACCCTGTTCCCTGTTGTGTGATGTAACAAACATAGACTAAAAGAAAATCCTATTCCTAAACTGCCGGTAATGTAATTAAGACCAGACATAAAAATTAGATGCAACAAACATTAGGAAGGTACAGAAGAGAGTAGGTACTGCAAATTGTAATAAGAAATTTCATATATATGTCATATAAATAAGATCATTTTCTGCTATACAGTAAGACCTACTTAGTCATTTTATGAACTAGTCATTTAAAGACAAACAAATCAGAGCATTCAAAACTCATCTCTGTGTGAATAAAAGAAAACTGAGTTGAATTTGAGAAGTATTATGAACAGCCCTGTCCCCGCACGTCCTTGAAAATATTCTTGTGTTTAGTTTTTAATTAAAGCAATGCTTAATAAAATGTAGCAAAAAGTACAGTACACAATTAAATCAGTGTGGCAGAAATGCTACATTTGCACCCGAATTCTTCAGATTCAGAGTGAGCTGTGCCACAAATAACTGTTAATCTATATCCATGAATAGCCATTAATGGGTGTTCTCAAAGGACTGATACCAGCCTGTAGGAAAAAAATGAAAGATATATCAAATCATTTATGGTCAGGTTTTGAAAAGTTTCTGAGTGCCCAAATTTCAATTGTTTTCTTTGTTGAGTTGTACACTTAACTCCAATAAGCACTTTTGAGAATATCTTATACTTAGTCCATTTTAATTTTAAAGGATGATAGTTTTCATAGGGGAACATTTACTCTTGGGTAGGAATAAATTCTTCATTATGGTTGGATTTTTTTCTCCCTTTCTGTGATCTTATTATTAAATAACATTCACTAGTTAATAACATCTGTACTTAAACAGTACTCTCCCAGCTGAATCTTTGTGCCTTTCGAATATTCCTGGCTATAGACTGCAATTAATATGAAACCACTGACTGTCAGAAGAAAATGTAGTGATCTCTCCTTTTCACATGAAGAGCTTCATAGCTTCTATAATCCATAGCCTAAAGTCCCACTAGCTACAGCTGAATACTGTATTACCTCGCAGATGTCTCCAGCACTAGATTACTGTCTGAGGCACACAGAAGCACCATTTATCTTTTGTTGAAGGGATTTTTTTTAAGACTGATGGCTTTGGCAAAGCAGCATGGGGAAAATTCATACTGCATGTCATCTGCTCTGACATGGCACATAGGCAGAGCTGAAAATTAGTCTTTCTTTATCTGTCTGTAATATTTACAAGAATATTGGTAGTAGGAAAGAGCACGAGTATGGCATAATTAGAATTTACTCAGAGAATCTCTTCTTTATATGTCAGATTTTACTCACGAATGTGTGCTTTCTTTCTCAGATAAAGGATACCTATTCTTTTCTAAATATTCTAGTATTATTTTCCAGATAAACAGGCCAGTGCTACCAACATTTCATTACTGTTCACAGTTGGTACTCTGTAATTCTATGTAATTTTAATTAAAGAAGAATTCTGAGACAGTCTCCTCCTGTGCTACCACCAAGCATACAATTAACTGTGTACAGTTTCTGCTGGGAACAGTCACATAGTGATTTCAGATTAATAATTTACTATTGCTTCCATATTTGTATAAAAAAAGAAGCATAGACTATGAACAAGCCATCTAGTGAAAACAGTATGTGAATTTGAAAAGACTTTTTCCTTTGGGTTAGAATTTAAACTCGGAAGCTTGTAATTCTATCCCATGGACAATGAAGATAAATAATCTCCTAAGTTTTACACTCTGAAAATTGCACGTTGTAAAGCCCTTACTATATGCTTGAGTGAGGAAAGCAATACAAGCAATTTCACACGCAGCCTTTCATCATCCTTTTGGTCTTGAATAAATGATTGTTCTATTACTTCCAATACCGGAGAGCCAATTTCTGATCTTGACGGTTCTGGCATTTTCTTCAAATTGTAATCAATATCCAAGTAATAATAGCAACTGACTTACTGTAATCAGACATATCTGTGCTGACCTTTTACAGAAAATTCAGAAGGCAGGGCTTTTAGTGTAACTGCCCTCACCTAGTAACCTTTACAGTGCTTCAGAAATTTTCCTAACAGTTCTACAGAGAGCTTACTTGAAAACTTCTTAACTGAGATTCCTCCAAATCAAAGGAGAAAACAATACATCTGAGGTTTCCTCAAATGCTGAATTGAGTAATCAGGGAACTCACTTGAATACCGACATAATGACAAAAAAAAATTATTCAAATCAGAATATGTAGTACAGTTCCTCATTGGGTAGTTGTCATATGTTCCCTTGCTATTGTCTTTCTTGGATTTTAGGGAATATTATGTAATGTTGTGACTTGGGTGGTGGAAAAGACTCAGGTACTTTGTAAATCGCAACAAAATGCGATTTAATCCACATGTAAAAGTTTAATTTTTCATCTTTGCTGATTTCTATTCTGTACAACAGAAAAATATCTCTTAAAAACTTGTATTATCTCACCATTAACTATTGATTCAAATAACTATGTAAGAACACATTTCTTTTAAAAGAACAATGGTGTTCATGCATTCAAACTTTTATTCCAAGTAGATGCATCAGTTTGCGAATAGGACTACTTAGTAGGAAGAATACCCAAACTAATGTTTTCATTAAAATAGATGAAAAACAATATGTTAATATTTATTTTTTTCAAATTTATGGTCCTTTTCACAATTTAGTAAAACTAGAAGTAACCATGCACCTTAAAATTCAGGCTACCTAGTTTACAAATAAAGTCCATTGAGGTCTAAGCGTTAAAAAGCTTAGAAATGCTTTTTAAGAACTTAGACATCAGACCTATTAAAAAGTAGCTGGTAATACACCCTTTTTATAAAACATTGATCTTGCCATACTGGAAGCAATTCACAATTTATGTATGAGCTAAAATCTGTTTATCTTAGTATGGTAAATTGTCTTCAACTAAGTAAACAGAAAGATGGACTGAGCTTTCAGAAGTGTTCATGCTTTGCCTAAATGACCTCACACTGATCTTAGTAGACATTTTACCTTAAATTCAGCAGGAACAGAGCCTACTGCCCTATTCCATTTGAGCAAAGATGTTACCATTTTCGATTCCTTCCTCCTTTTCTGAGGCCAATAAATATGAACTTTAGTTACCAGCAAGCCATAAGAAACGCTTCTGCTCACCTGCCTATTTCCTTATGTAAAGGATGTTGCTTGAGAAACACTTCAAGAAAAATAACCTCACTAAAAACATCTTAAATATTGCATGTATCTTTCTTGGTATTTTCTTGAGATAAAATGTGTCTTAATATTTTTTCCAGACATTCGGGACAGTGGGGGACCTAAGCCTGTGATGGTGTATATTCATGGAGGGTCCTACATGGAAGGCACTGGAAATTTATATGATGGCAGTGTTCTAGCAAGTTATGGGAATGTGATAGTCATCACTGTCAACTATCGCCTTGGGGTACTTGGTAAGAAGCCTTCAGCTTTCCATTAATCCCTGCTATCTGCAATGCAGTTTGTGTGATGTGTAAGAATGTATTAAAAATCATAACAAGCTAAAGAACAACAACAACTTTTTTTATTTCCTTTGATGAGTAAAAGGTTTGTATTCTGGGGATGAGCTATCAATACATTGGAGGTATTATCTGTGAGAACCCGCTGTCATGTTTTTAGTGATATGAAAGATGTATTCCTATTGCTGAGTTGTTCAGATGGAATAGGTTTGGTGTGTGTTTTTATTCTGTGAATAACAGTGATTATTTACTTCATAGGCAGGTAAATTAGATACCTTTTTTAATCTTAAGTTGCAGACAATAGGTTTTTCTGTTGGGAAAGAGAGACTAAATTGTGATTACCATTATTTTTCCATATTCTGAGAAACCTTAATGAGGTTATGAGAAAGTTATTAAGTAAGAGCTGCATGTTTTACTTATTTGGAGCTTCATTGTGAGTTTTGAAAGGCTTTATGAATATAATTCAAATACCTCCAGTGTTTCTTTTCTGGGCTGAATTAGAGAGTGGACAGAGTTACCGTTAATTGTTTCAAATACAGTGAATAGGGTACGCTGATGCTATTAGACTTGAATAGTATCTCTCTGGTAGCTTATAATTCTAAAAAAATGTACTTTACTATTTGTTTGGCGTACTCACATTCATGATACAAGTTCACCAGCTCTTGAGACAATATTATTGTAGTTTTCTTCTTCTACATATTCTACCAAAGCGTTGCATGCTAAGACTCCTGAAAGCAGGAGTTCAATTCTGGGATATTATGGAAGTCAATATAGTATCTTTAGACTACTTACTTGGAGGTAAAGGTGTTCCCTGTAACATCTAAAGTGGTGTAATAAGCCTGATGTCATTCACAGCAGTGAATTGGTTCAACTTTATTTTCAATTCTTGGGTATTAGCAATGTCTGCTATTCTGGTTTTCTTTTGTGTGGTCATTTTATTTCATTGTTTCTCTGTTTCTTTCTGTTTTGAATTCAGTTAACATGATTGCAAAATCCATGGGTTTGCTCATCTGGGTAATTTTCTTCCAACAGCTTCATTTTTTGTTGAAAAATTGACAGCTGAATACACTTCACGTTTTGGGGATCAGAATGGATTTTCACTTGTGATCTTTTACCTTAAGTCTGCTATGGTTGTGATTTACAAAGAACTGTATAATTTCTGGAAAGATCGTAACTGTCTTTTAATGGATTTATCTCCTTAGCATCCAGTTGGATGTTTACTTGTGATGTTACTTCTTTATACAAGGAAATTCTGATATTTTGTATATTTTTTGCCCTCATTCTCTCTTCCAGTTCATGTAGTGACATCAGGTCCTGGGCACATATTAGTGCAGCATTTAATAACCTATGATCTGTGCCTCCAATCAACATTTTAGTGTTACACCAGTGATTGCATCTTTGATGTTTCAAACAACATTTGTCTCTATTAAATGCCAGTCAGGTGTTCTGTCCAGTAATATAGTATCTATTATCTGAAAGCACTCTATTTTTGCAAAGTATTTGGTCTGATTACTAAATCACTTTCAGCCTTTGAAAGGGCTTCTTGCTTGAAAGGGCTAGTTGCATGAAAGATGAAAATCAATTCACCTTTGTTGATGCTAATATGGCTTTTCCAGGCTTTTCCACCTGTAATTTAACACTGATCCCCGAGGTAACCCACTGTTAACATCTTGCTGAGCTTAGGAAGATTTCATTTGTGTTTGTGCTTTTGTTATTCCTTGGCCTTTCTGGTCTTTACAGAGCCTCAAAGGGCAGAGAGCTAATTTTCTCTTAAGTGGGACCTATTACTGTAAAACCTCTAAAAGTCACAGTAGAATCCAGTGATTGGTATGAATCCTTGAAATTACTTTCAAACTAACTAAAATAATCCTGTATCAAGCTTGTAGATTTTTCTTAGTAAAATAAATGCACTTGTTAACTATATGTAGAAGTCTTTCATATATTTAGTACCTGATACAATACTTGTTTGTCCTGTATTAAATAAATATGATGTATTACTGAAGAAACACACTAGTAATCGAAAGAGAAAAAAAAATCAGTTTGCACTTCTTCTGCCTTTCTTTGTTTCCTGGTCTTAAAATAGCCTCGGAGTAGAATTTTGCACAATCATAACTGATATCAACTTATATTTTTCCTGTTTTGAAGCTTTTGTTTATCATTGCACGGCAGTCACCTTAAATAAGATATGGTTTCACAAATATATAGCTGACAAATTCTCAGCTTCCCTTATCTGATCATATCCCATAAGATGAGAGGTTTGGCCTCACTGTCCATTGCCTTTGGTGCACAGATCTCACTTCACTGCTGTGTAAAATGCCTGGCTGTACGTGGAGAAGTAATATAGGGATATGGTTGTTTTTTTTTTTCACTTGAGAAGATGTAGGGACAAAATAAGTTCTATCTTCTCATTTCCATTTGAACTTTATTGGTCTGAGTTCCTTGTATCAGTCTTTGTGGATATATCTCTTAATACAGGCAATCTCTATGACTCCTAGGAGTTCTGCTGTTGTTTCATCAAGATTCACACCGTGATATGTCTTAATAAGGAAGCCAATTAAATAAACATTCAGAACTGCAGCAGCAACATTTTCTTCCAGACCAATAGTGGTGGGAAGGGAGGATATGCTGTGTTGTTAGATTCCTTACAGTACTATTATTAAGCCCACAGTAGACAGCTTTCAGTGCAGTTCAGGTTATTTTTCTGTTAATTCTGAGTTGAAATATTCTTTGTCTTATAGACTTGAGGACTTGCATTTTATGGGGACACAAGATTTGCTTCTAAATAAAATGACAGAACTCACTTAAAAGGAAAAATTCATTTGGTAAAGAGAAAACAATGATAAAAATTAAAGTATGGAGCCAAGTGCATTTGAAAAACAAACAGACCCCCAGTAAGTTCCCTTTACCTGGCCCAGTTTTGTCTTTCAAACAAATATGAGAATGAAAGTCTGTTAGAATCTTTTCTTAGATAAAATGGAAAAGAGAACTCTCTGCCTTGAAAACTGGGGACTACTGAATAAGAAGCCATTGGAAACTATTTATCTTCTTTACATTATCTTTAAATGCAAGTCTTGTGCAGGCAATCTTGTCTAGTGAGGACTAATTCATGAGTAGTCTTAATACCCTTGAAGGACAGCATAGGAGTAAGTGCAGATATATTTTTATGGCTTATTTTTAGGAAAGGACAGATATGAATACAAATTTGAATTTTGAACTTAACTAATTTGAGACTTCAAATGTATACTTAACATACATTCATCTGTTAAAAAGCAGGAGCTTTTTATTTAAATTTCATGAAAGAAATGTTAAAGGATTATAGAAGGAGTCTATTTAACATCCAGAAAGATCATGATGGACAGATTTAATACTGCCAGTGCTACTTTCTATGTTCTTTCTTATGAAAAGTTTGTTTTAGAGAAGAAGAATGCTTTGGGTCAACATTGGCTGCTACCCCTGTTGTTCTCAAGAAGGGAGAGAAGAGAGAGCTGTTTGCATACTTGTTTCTTCGTTTAATTAATTTATACTTCTTGCTCTTGATTATCTTTTAACCACAGGACTTTAATAGCATTGAAAGAAGTATTTTTAATGCCGCTCACTAACTGATCTGAGGGATGGAAGAATGATTCAAAGGAATCTCTCGCACTGCTTTAAATTTCCCATTTTTCCTCTTTAAGAGGCAATGTTTTCTACTACAGAAGCAGTAAACTCTTATTCTAAGTGTCTGACTTAAAAGGTGATAATAAAGAAAAAGGAAAAGCTATATGTATTTTGTATTTTCCATTTGGCACGCTGATAATGTCTACATTGGGAAGGGAAACATTCTCTAACTGTAAGACCATAATGGAAGCATACCCTTAAATTGTTCTTTCTTTAATTATATACAATTTTCCATTTTGAGGATAGTGTAGGAACTGTTGCTGTCATGTAGTCTTGTATTTATATTTTCACCCTTTAGTCGGAGAATATTGACTAGAATTACTGAGTAGAAAACACCTATCCAGGTGTTCCACCACTTTGATATATTTTGCCAGTTTGTATTTTTAATGCTGAACGTGAAGTCATTGCAGCACACTGAAAGGCCCAATATCCTTATTGTTACTAGTATTTCCCAAAGAACTGCACCAAAATCCATGGAGCTTGTAAGTTTGGGGCTTTTAAGTTCAGAGCTTCCTCTTGTGACAGAGACTCATTGCCCAAAATTTGAAATGATGCAGTGAAGAAAAAGGGTACTGGAAAATTACTACTCATGTATAGAGCTTCTTCTGAGAAGAGCTATTCTTAGAAGAGTTCTGTTGTGCTTTCCAGCTCAAACCTCAATTTTTCAGTAGTGTGGGGTGTCGGCTGGCTGTGTTGGGCTGCAACATTCATGTAAAATGAAACTCAGAATAGTGAAAGAAAACAGAATGAGGCAAAAATACAGTTGCAGAAGCCCTTTCTTACCTTTGTTAATGACTGTTAGAGCTTTATGAATGATGCAGTGACAGAGAATGAGTCTTATTATGCCCTAACATGTTTTGTTGCTGTGTGTCAGAATACATTAGGAAAATACATTAGGTTGGAATGTACTCTTTGCTTTGATGCAGAACCATGCTAACTGGCAATATCTTATTGGCTAAAGAGGTATATGAAATATAAGGGCACAGCCCTGCAGTAAGCATTAGGCAATCGGTGCCAGCCCAGCATTTCTGCCATTATCAGTCTTTCTCTCAGCCAGGCATTGCATATTCCTAACAGGCAAAACATAATGCACAACTTTTCTTTTATGAATAAGTTTACAGACATGGGTTTGTTCCCCTATTATAGTAATTCTGGAATATAGCCTAGTGAATCTTCTCATAGGATGAAGAAATGTCTAGTTGACCATTTGCAGAAATGAACACAAAGAGAATATATTGGAATGAAAACTGATTCAGAACAACTTTGAAGTACCTGGCTAGTTCTATTGTGATTTACTTGAATGTCTTGTCTTGTTTTGATTTGATATTTTTCTTTTACTAAAAAGAATAGCATAAGAATAACAGGTCATATTTTTTTTCAGTGCTTTCAAATTAGATATGGGTTTTTTTTCAGCATTAATCTGTTAGACTGAGATCTTTATTTTTGCAATTATTTACTTTGTTTAGTTCCTATCATGTACTTTGAGGGCTTTTTTTTTTTTTTTTGCTGCCTCTTGTTTCTCTTTATTTTGATATCATTATAATAGAATCATAGAATCAGAGATTGGTTTGGATTGGAAGGGACCTTAAATATCATCTAGTTCCAACCCTCATGCCAAGAGCAGGAACTCCTTCCACTAGATCAGATTGCTCAAAGCCTCATTGCGCCTGGCCTTGATACAACTGAAAATAGTAAATGGAGAATATTTTTCAAATATGTTTCAAAAACATATATAAAATTTAGACAGGATCCTNTGTTTCTCTTTATTTTGATGTCATTATAATAGAATCATAGAATCAGAGATTGGTTTGGATTGGAAGGGACCTTAAATATCATCTAGTTCCAACCCTCATGCCAAGAGCAGGAACTCCTTCCACTAGATCAGATTGCTCAAAGCCTCATTGCGCCTGGCCTTGATACAACTGAAAATAGTAAATGGAGAATATTTTTCAAATATGTTTCAAAAACATATATAAAATTTAGACAGGATCCTTTCAGAAACTGCTTAAGGCCAGACTGAAAAAAAATTTGGTCAACTCCATAAAGATACTGCAATGAATTACTGTCCTGTGTCACTTAATATTTTCTCATACTTTAACCTATCATATTCCTGTTCTGTAACCTGGAGAGTTGTCTCTCCTCTTGAAAATAAGCCTCTTCACTTCAGTAAAACTAAGTGCCGCCCACTCATGGCATAGTGACTCTTTAGTGAAAGTAACAATGGAATAAGGAGGTTTATATTAGATATAAAACATAGATATCTACATCTTAATGAAGATAAAAATGAGATAAAAAATGTAGCAACTTTCTTTTTCCTACATTGCTTAGGCGGTGAGGCTTCCTTTCATAGTTCACACCTTATAATCCAGTAAATCTGGGAAAATGTTTGATCACTAGCATCAGTGACAAGTACATCCATTATCTTTTTATGAAACCTTAAAGGTATTCTCAGGAGATGGCATTTTATTCCAGCTTTGCTAGGCCACCAGAGGCCTGATGAGCCTTTCTTCTGTTACCCATTTGCTAACATGTTTGAGTAAAAATGATAGATGGACAGAAGGTTGTATATTATTGCCTAATTAAAAGTACATTACATTGAAAACAAAGATGGGAAATTAATAGCAAAACACATCAAAATGTGCAGTGAAAAATCATTAATTCAAGTTTTCTGAATTGGAGGAGCATGCATAGAATCTTAATTCATAAATACTTTTGTGGACCCTTGGCAGCTTTGTACCAAGTCTCCTTAGCTATATGAATTTTTAGTTGCTTATAAATGAAAATTTAACATTTTGGGGTTATGCGGCAGGGAAAGTGTCCCCTTATCCAATCCCACCTTAGCCTTGGGCATTGCTGTTTCTTGGAATGAAGCACTCTGAATGAATTTGACGTTAGATTAATTGAAGAGGTTAAGACAGAAAGCGTACTGCAGTTATCTATTCCCCCCGGTGGCGTGCTTCACAAGGCCTGATTTACGCATACTTAGAATTCTAAAAATGTATTAGACAATTCTTATTTAATATAGTGGGTAACCTTGGGTCAACCCAGTTTGCAGGAAGCCCAAGCACAGCTCATCTAGATTTACAGTGTCCTAATTTCAAAGGTCCATTAATAGAATTAGCATTCAGATCTCAAACCTGCTGTAATTAATGACATTTTAGCAGGTTTTTTTTTTTTTTTTGTGAGCCAGTACCAGCCAAAGGGACTCATGTATGCAGTGAAGCAGAGAAAGGAAGATTGCCACACTTGAATCTGTACCATCAAAATGACAAAATAGGCTTGCGGTAAACAATAGGTTATTGACTAGATATGTTTAAAGGGTCAACTGCAGTGCACAACAGGCAAGATATTTATGAAATGGGAACCCTGAATATATAGTGCACTTTTAAAATGAACCATTTATTTTCTATTTGTGCTTTTTCTAGCACAGCAAATTGACTTTATCCTTCTGCTTGGATAGATGGATACACACCCGCTTCTCTATTTTTTTAGGGCACAACGACATCATTTTGTTTGCCATTGGAGAGGTTTCTATCTTGGTACAGGTACATTTTAAATAACAGGTTTATTCTAACATTTGTCACTAGACTTCTTTTTTGGTAAACAGAAAAATAACAAATAACAAACTTTAAAACTATTCATTTTGGCATAAGAGCAGTTTGTGTCATTTCTGTCAAGTGAAATTTCTTTGGGGTATGATAAATCCCCTTGATCAATATTTAATCATATAATAAAAGTATTCCAGTTTTTCCAAACAGCAGATTTATCTCTGAGAGCATAATAAACTTCAAATTGATAATATTTGCAAAATAGGAAAGAAAGTGTTTACTGAAAACAAATTATAGACGTGTAACTGCCTCAGGGAAAAAAAAATAATAAAGATCTTTGACCCTATTATGCTACACAGTTATCTGTAATTTTTGTGAGCTAACTATGTGTAGCTACCTTCATTTTCCTCTGAATGATATCTGACCAAATTAATTTTACGGCATCGCTGATCCCCCTGCAAAATCTCTAATTACATAATTACAAATGTTTCAGGTATACAAAATAACCTGTGTCATACACCATACACTATCCTAAGCATTTGGTTGTCTTGGGGTGGGAGACTTGTCAGGGAACTAGTTTTGGCCTCATCCCTAAAAGCAAACAGAATTTCAGCTGCTCTGCCTTTGCCAGGATGCCACACTTTCCAGGAAAGGATCTGCCTGACTGCAAGCCAAGAGGTGGGGATAAACTGGGATTTTTATGCAATCTGTATCTCACTGCAGAGCGTTCCAACACAGAAATAGTCCTCTGAGTTTCCAATATAATAATTTTCAACCAAGGGAGGAAGTTACTAAGAAACAGACTACAGCTCAGCATCTAGGTTAGATCTGTGCCCAGTCTTGGTGGGCTGGATACTCTTCGCTCCCAAGTTTTACACTGCTGTAATCCATGTCCAGCAAAAAGGCAAATGAAGATGCTTTGACGTGCCTGATAGAAGTAGCAGGACAAGTAGGTAGCATACTTCTGAATTCCTGATAAACTGAATTTAATTACATATATTAAAATAGTCCCAAGTTTTCTGAAGCTTAAATGAAGCACGTCTGTATACTGTGGACTTGAGAAACAAGAGAAGACTTGACAGAGATTTCCATTGCAAATGTTGCTCTCATCTTTTGTACATTTCAAATGCATAAATTGCTCAAGTTTTATTTTTTGTCATGTGCAAATTAGTTTACATTTATAGGTACCAGCTCAAATACTGTTCTGGTACTTCTTTGATATAATATCCCATGATATTTTTTAAACAATTGAACAAGATGTGTATTTTAAGACTGTAAAAGCACTTTTTTAACGGATCAAATACAAACAATAGGTCTAGATGACCAAGACCCTCTTGGCAGCAGCACTGACAAGTCCTAATTTTTTTCTTCTATTTAATGGGTGATCTGTGTGTAAATGCCTGCTTTGCCAGCATAGAAAATTCAACAGTAAAATATAGCAATTTGCGTTACTTTCCAATGCAGAATATATGAAAGACTGCATTGTTTAATATACTGATTTCTTACATCCCATAATGTAGTGGGAAATAAATACTATTTTGGTGAAAACTGAATTTGAATACATTATTACATGAAAAACTGCTAGATGCAGACCTACTAAAGGCCAGAAGAAACTGTGTATTGTTTAACGTTCCTTATTAAGTGAAGTATGAGAATTGCCTTTAAGCAAATATAAATAATAGATATCAACATATTTGTAGAAGTATTTGGAGTATATCTTGCACTGTGCGTGTTGCAAGTTAAACATATTTTTAAAGAAAGAAAGATTACTTACATATCTTAATTAAGTATTTGAAATATCTTCTCCATATTTGGGAGGGTTTATTGTTGCTCAAAATGAGAGGCAAGACAGAAATAAAACTTACTGAGGATTTTCATGGTTCTGCAGTAATTTTTTTACTTTTTATGTTAAGATTCTCACGAAATAGAATCAAAAGGAAGTGAGTAGACTTCCTCTTAGAGACTCACTTGCATGTTCAGGAATTCTACTGATTTTTAAAATTATTTTTGCTGTATTTTCCTGTCAGTTCTTAAACGTTTGATTTTTATGAAATCTCTGACATTCATTATAATTCTTTCATTTTCCCAACACTTTCCACCAGGTTTTCAGTTGAAGGATGTTATTTTGCCATAGGTATGCTGAAAAAATTCTTTGCTTTTTTAATTAAGTGATAATGAAGTGTTCAGTACGGAAGTACAAAATATAAAGAGAGAAGAGGTGTAGTGCCAAACAGCTCCAGATAATTTAAGAAGGAAAAGGCAAACATATCCTTAACCTGTTTTCCTTAGTTCTGAAATCTCATTAATTTGGCAAGCGCTTTATTTGTATCATCTCACTGATTTCAACAGGAAATATAGGGGTATATTAATGTATTAAAAAAAGTTTTTTTTTCCTGTATCTACTTGTTGTATAATCTATTGCACATTAGTTGATTTTCTTTTGTGACTGAATTTTTCCTTTAAACTTTAAGAAAATACTGTAGCTCAACTGCAATGGTTTTGCATTACATCTCTAAGGCTTTATTAAAGCAGTGAGATGCAATAGGATGTGCTTTGCAGAGCCATTAATGCATGCCCCATATGTGTTGTGAGGCATGAGGCCAAAGGCCATGTGCTTTCAGCTACCCGTGAACCATATTAATGACCCAGTAAAATAGACTCCTGAGCATCCTAATGCTATTAGAATTACTCACTTTATTATTACACACCTCTTGAAAAAAATTCTCTAAATATTTTCTTTTCACTTTTATATAGTCCTTAACTGGGAAGACTAATTTATGGTAGAGTGAAAAGGGAGATGTTCACAATCAAAGGAGTATGAACTTCCTTTTAAACATTTTTGATAATTTTAAATTTTATCTTTTAACACATCTTGAGGCTTGCACGTCCTGCATGTTCAAAGCTTAGAAACAAATTCATTCTTGAGTTTCACCTATTGCAATTAATAGCCGTTTGGATGCACATCGCTTGGGTTTTGTTTATCATTAGATTCTCGAATTTTTATTAAAAAGATAACTTGAAATGGAAGAATACTCACTATTTCAAGTATTTTCTTTCTAGCAGAAAAGAATTCACATGGCATCTATGTTCATAATGTCGATCTTTTCTAATGTGGGTTTCCTCAGTTCTTTAAAAATGTTATTGATTAATAACAATATACTATCTCCATTTTCAAGCAATATTTGCAGTAATGCCTGAATTCCATCCATGCCATTTTTGCTAAGCTAAATACTGTGGAAGTGATGATCACATTTTAAAATTTAAGGTTGCATTCTGAAGGAGCTTTAAAATGATGCATACATTTCCTTTTCTTTCCTCTCCATAAGCACTAATGTTATCTTTTCATCCTTTGAAAGTCCTATATAGTTTTTGGCTGGTTTCTTCTTATAAATATTTCATAGGTAGTGTTTTGATCTCTGGTTCACATACAGTCATGGCAACAGATGTTTTTGTTGATAAGTTTCATTTGAAAGTGGGAAAACAAATTTACAAACAGGAGTATATTCAGTAGGTGTAGTGGAACTGATGATTTTGAAAAGTTTTGTCTAGAATAAATACTCAGTTTTAACCTTTTTTCTTCAGAAATAAAAAATATGGAGAAAAAAAGGTGTTACTGGGCTATGGTGTATCAAAGATGCAGCTGAGGGTCAGAAAAAATCTGGATAATCTTAAAGCCAAGGAAAAAACCTTCCTCTTGCAGACAATGCTGTCTTGTAACGACTTCCTATTCCAGATTAGGGTAGAAAAGGCCCTCTTGCAAAAAAAAGTTGCAAGCAGCTGACATTAGGAGTACCTGGCTTTTCTAGAACCTTATCTGTTTTTACTAGTACCAGCCACAAACTGGAAATATTATGTAGTTTGAACTAAAGAATCAGTGATGACAATATGTTGCATCTGTAGAAGAACCACTTAGTGCAGTGCCTCTGAAAGAAGCAAAGATTCTCTTTCTGCTGCCTAAAGCACCAAAGAAAACTTTTCTTTGCTCTACTCTTCTCATTCTTGTAAGCAACTTTGTGGCTTACAACTCTTGAAGTCTTCACAATATTTGAGAATGACTCTAGAGGAATTTTCAATATTGCACTAGTATTATGTAGGCCTTTATCCAATATGAGACTCACAACCCTCCAACAAAATAATTTTGAAAAAATGGACCCAATTAGGTTCATTTCCCATTAATGATTGAATACTGGCACTTGGATAATGGAAATAGATAAAAGAAGTTCCGTTGGCTGACTACAGAGGAGAGCTTTTGTCATGAGACTGCACTTTTCATTTACACAAACCCTTAGTCAGTCTTTTGATGCTAAAACTTTTGAGTCCTTTAAAAGCTTTTGCCATCACATTCTCTGTGGTTCCTTAGTGTATCCACCCTGGGGATCTGCACAAGTTAGGTAAAGATAATCAATCTCACTTTGAAAGAGGCAAAATTACTTGTGACAATCAATGTGTGCTAATAGTTCCTTGTTGTTAAAGTCCTCCCACAAAATCCCACAAAGTTGCAGAAACACAGTCAGAACATAGTTCTTAATGTCTCACTGCCAAGCAGGTAATATGCATGAAACCAAAAGAAATGAAAACAAGCACGTGAAGGGGTTTGGGTTTTACTAGCTTCAATTTAAGGTTATATAGAATGAGGAAGATTTTTCCCCCCAAACGAAGCAGACTCTCCTTAGAGGTAGCAAAAGAACAAGCAGCAATGGGCACCAATTATACAGGAAATTCCAGTAAAAAAAACTTGTTTACACTGAAGGTGGCCAAACACTGGAGCAGGTTGTCCAGAGAAGTCTCCAGTTCATGGAGATATCCAGACCCCACCTGGACATCGCCCTGAGTAACTCACTGTAGTTGACCCTGGTTTAGGCAAAGGAGATGGTGAACCAAACAATCTCCAGAGCTTCCTGCTACATCAAGGCTGTTATTCTATGATCTTGGGATACCAAGTAAGAGGGAGGAGGTGAATTGTTCTTTAGAAGTCTACCTGACCTTTCAACTCCTGATCGTCTTTGTAAGCCTTTTCTCTGCACAGACTGGAGTCTCATGAAGATTAATTAGCCCTTTATAGTTATCTCATGCAAATAATGTGCTTTTCTGCAGAGTAGTAACCAACTCCTACCAATTTTACTTGAGTAGATCTATCATTTGCTTTCACTTGCTAACATTTCAGGCTTTGGTTCACAGGCACAGAAAGGATTACTTACTCTATCATCCCAATGGAGTAAACTAGCTGTGTTTTGACAGTCTGACAATGAGAGAGAATGATCTGTCTCCTGCAGACTTCATGGTGGCTTATGTCCAAGGCAGAGATGCCTGACATTTTTTATGTTTAAGCTCTTCTGGTAAACCCTGCACTTACCCTGGTAGTACCCAGAAAATACATGTTGTGGGTGAAGAAAGGCATGGTCACAGATTAGTTTAAGTGAAGTTTTATGCTGTGGCTTTTTCAGTTGGAATTTGAGTTTTCTGGAAAGGAGCTCCTGATTTGAGGGAGTCCTATAGACCGCCTTCCAGTTATAAGTGAACGGAAGATTCCTCTTTTTCTGTACCTTCTTTGCCTCTTTTTCTTCTTAAAAACGGATCAGTGTAAGGTGTACCTATGCCCATGAAAAGTTGTCTTGTATTAGTTTGATGCCGATTACTTAGGTCAAGCCTATCAACCAGTGACCTATATGACATCTTTTTTTTTTCCCTTTGTTTTCATCATTCTAGGATGTTTTCTCTGTACTGCTACTCATCTCACTTCTTTCCCCCCAACCCACCCAGTTTGGCAATTCATGAGCAAATGTGTTTTCACTTCTCTTGACACATATTGAAAAATCACATGTTGATGGAGACCAGTTTTTTAACTGAAAACTGCCTGTACCATGGGTGAAACATTGCATAGGGTACGTTAGTGAAATTCTAAAACCTTGTTTTTTAGAAGCTGATCATACGCTGAAAGCAGCAAAGGAAAAAATTAAATTGCCAATTACAGCTAATAGCTTTCTGCAATTGACATGTATAAAGCAGATTGAAGGTACTCTTAATAGCAGCTTCTCAGTAAATGCCAGTGGTGAATGCTTTGGAATGAAACAGTCTCAAAAAGCAAGGTAAATGTCCCATGCTTAACAACTTGCAAAATCTAAAAGGCTGATTTAAAGACATATTTGAGGATTTCTCTGTAAGAATACAACCAATAATTTTTTTCTCTTGAGCATGTTTACGTAGATCTGATAGTATCCAGTGCCTTTCCTTTAAAAAAAATTATCCTAAAATAATGCTAGATTTAAAAGAATATGAAAAAGAGAAATCGATGGTGGTGATAAACCTCATCATTTCATTGTTTTCATTAATACCAGCTCTTTAATGTCTATATTGCTAAGGTGAATCAAATGAATTGCACTTTTTTTTCTGAAAACAGAAAATGTATTTTGTTTATTAAGTCACTTATTTTTCAGAAGGCATATCATAGTAGTTTAAATGATGGAAGAATTTCAAGAAAAGCAAAGCATTTGTTAATACTTATGATAAGTCCAGAAATAAAGATCACTCACCAAAGCAGGGCTTTCTGAACATTTGTTTATATTTGTATTTTTCAGTGCTGTGTAAAGCACATAAAGTATAGATGAAAGGTTAAGAGAGTAATAACCAAAGGCTGGAATGTAATTTTGATGGGTAACTTGCACTTTGATCTTCAGACTATAAAACACCTCTACCTGGGTCAGCACTAAGACTCCACAGGAAAAACAATCAGTTGTTCGCTGCAGCATAAAGCTCACAATTCTTCATTTTATGTCATGCTACCAAAAATTCTTGTGACTCACCAAAGGAAAGGAAGGGAAAATGTAGGTGTTTTAGCAATTTATGTAATGCAGAGTAACTTTGAACATATATTTATTAAATGTTTTCTTTAAAATACTATGATCAATGCACTGTAGAAATGGATTTATATAAAATACTGAACAACATTTATGATCTTGACAATACTAGTAATATATTAAATTACTTAAAAATAGAAATGAAATTGTAGGTTATCTGATAACATTAAAGAAAATTCGATGCTTCTTTTAATTCAGGTAGACAAAGTTGCACTTCCTACTAAACCAAACTGGTTTTCTATATTATAATTTCTGTTTTCTCCTAGTCTCTTATATCTTAGGGAAGATGCTTGCTTCTCTTTAAGTTTCTTAGTTTCGCCTGTGTTTTCCAAAGACGGTTAATTGTAGTCTCAGATCTGAAGCTGTGCTATGTGTACATCACTCCTTGCTGAGGGCAACGCTCATCCTGTGCTCTTCAACATACAGTGCATTATAGCATTCCAGATGATATGTTCACCTTGACATCCTTCCCTAACAATACCTGATTAAAAGCTTCTAAAGATTTCTTCACGCTAAATTTTTTTCTTCCTTATAATGGTAAAACTCCAAAGAGGTGTTGGTGACAGTACCACAGCTTCACATCAGTCTGAAGCAAGAAGACAGTTTGAGCTAGAAGGAAGAATATCTCAAAAAGATAATAAACAGAAAGAGCACAGTACAAAAATCCTTACTCTTTAAAAAAACCCTTTGAGTTTGATGTTTCATTTCTTTTGGTACATGTGGTCTTCGTTGTTAAAATAGTTCTTGTGATTTTATAACTGCTCATTATTTCTGTTGCTCCCAATTAACTATGAGTTATTCTATGGATTGTAGGTAGATTGCTTGTATGTGTAAAATCACATTCAATAGGTGTTTATAGAGTCTGAGTCTTGAAGACAGTGAAGATAATATTGTAGCTAGTAATGTATTTCCCTCCACAGAATAACTCATCTCAGTCTTCAAAAAATAGTGATGGCTGAAAAAAAAAATTATATTGATAACTGTTATTTAAGCAATTTTGACCACCATGTTGTAACTTATTATGGGACAAACATTGTTTGCTACTTCTTTTTGGTAAATGTTTTCAGACTCTAAATTCGTATAATGTTTGTACTAATAGATAATAGAAAAAGCAAATATGTAATGTAATAACTTTACCAGACAGTCCTGTTGCTGTACGGCTCTTGATATTGTTTTCAGAAGCTGCCTATGCCAATATTGCTATTTTTGTTTTCAAGAATAATTAAATTGTAATGCCTGGGGCTGTCTGAAATTGCATCATCAAAGCAAGTCACCAAAGTCAAATGTATCATTGCATGAGGGATGGCATGGAGAATAGAATAGTAATATCAGAATTATTCTTCTAATTAGCTTAGATTCATTGTTTCTAATAATTGATATAGTTTCTAGAGCTTAGTAAAGAGAAAAACCGAAGGCAGTGATTGTACAGGGATGTGTACACAAAATACCAAACAACATGCCTGATTTGGTATCACTGTTCTGAGTTTGAAAGTGAAGTGTTTCTTTCAACACCTCTTTTTCTTCCTCTCATCTCATAGGTTTCTTAGCTTTCCTTTTCTGATTACTCATGTCTCTAAAAAGAAAGGTTCTTCCACCTCCATCACCATTAGTTCAGTAAATCTAGATGTCATCTGCCTAACAGCGTAATGAGCAGTAATAGCTCATAATGACCATAATGAGTACTAACAGCTGAACATGTCAAATATACTGGAAAAAAGAATAGTTCCCTATGGGACTCCAGCCTCCTCAAAGTGGAGTTACAAAGTGCTACTGTAGATAGCAGTGAACTAATGAACTGCCAGTGCAACCACAGCTTGTTCCAAAAAATCTTTTATAGAGGAAGCCAACTTATAAGTGACATTTTATGACATTGCATTCATTATAAAATGTGATTTCTCAGAAGGTTTTGAAACAAAACAGGCATTTAAATTTCCAGTCAAACCTGAAGGGCAAGTTCTTTTTAACAGGGCAAAACCACAATGAAAACCTAACCTTGGCTACAGGGCAGCACAATGATTTGGCTCCTGATAAAGGTGCAATGGAATTTTTTGAGGACATTTGAGGCATTTAAGGTAGGATGTGACCTAATACATTACTCTTTTACTTTATATCTACAGCACAAGCACTTTGTGGGAGTAACTGCAATCAGACAGGCTGCATGCCGTTCCCACTGCAGTGTTTGCTGCTACAGATGTCCCAGATTAATTTGCCTGCTTTATCTTATACAAAAGTTTGCTGATTTTGCAATTCTTATATTTCTAACCTTTGGGAGTATTCTGACATTTGGTAATTTTTTTTGGCTCAGAGAGGAAGACCTAGAATTACCTGCAAAACTAAACTGTTACAGATATCATCATATTTCCCCTGATACTGGATGATGCTCCACGCAAGAAGTAGTATCAATAACACTATTTTCTTATAAGTGTTTTCTTTATTACACCTTTATAAAAGTTCAGCTATATTTTGATCAATTTTATTTTAATCTTTCCTTTTGTTTTACCCTTGCATTGCTTTCTGATTGACTTGTCATCATTCTTCTTCCTACCAAAATGTTTTCACTCCACCAGTTTTGCAACAAAGTTTGGATTTAATCTGTATCTATATGTATGCCACTGGATAAAAAAAAAAATGTTTTGTAAAAACAGTCAGGCTTTTTTTTTTTTTTGGTATTTCCGGAGAAGCCATGCTTTCTCTCAGATCACATGTGAAACCGATGAAAGCCATGGCTTCTGAAGAGGTAAAGGTGATTTTTCGTATCTGTTTATAAACTGATCACCTATGTAATTTTCCATTATGCATGAAACTGTGAAACTAAAATATAATTCCCAGGTTCTGATCTTATGACAAACAGAGTCAGCAAAGCTGTAGGGAAAAATCTTGTCAAGAGTATCCTCAAACAGATTTTGGACATCAAGGGTGTTATGGAAGTAGCACTCTTGTGTTGAATTGATGCAATTTTCTTTATCTCAGTCCAACAGCTGAAGTATTCATCAAGTTTTTAAGTACATGAATATTTTTCTCAGTAAGTCGTCCAGTTTGTTTCACGTCAATTAATTGCATTTGTGTTGATATGTTTACTATAATGGGGCCTGAGTTAAAGTGACAACATCTATCAAACAACAAGGAATTGTAAGGCAATATAAATTATATATATATATATGTGTATGTGTGTGTGTATATATATTGCTTTACTAATTGGTAAGAATAGTGATCACAAATGTTATAATCTGCTAAAGGGTGTTGTCACTGAGGTAGTACAGCCAAGCTTTTGACTGTGCCAGCTAAATACACACTGTGTGTAGCAACTGACTGCACTGATTTTAGCAAACATCTTCCACGAAACCTATGAAGGTGGAGACTTTTTCAAGGAATGCTAGCCTGCATTTTTTCTGTAATGGAAAAAACTGATTTCATAACAAATTTTTCATTAGACAGTATGTAAAAGAAGAAATCAGAAACTTCTCTAAATAATCACTATACCCTTAATTGGATCAGTAGCAGAATGAGTCTTGCAGGAAAGACAGCGTAACTCGTCTGTGCTGACTGCAGAAGTTTGTTTGCACTTGCATATATGTGTGTATATATATTACTTTATGTGCATACATTCAGGCACACATAGATGGTACTTTCATAAATGCAGCAAATGCTTGGCATATACTTGAGGTATATCAGCCCCATGAAATGCATGAAATCTTCATGATTTACTAATAAAAATTATATGACACTTCTATCCTGAGTGAGATACAAGAAAAATACTTTCTAAATGTCCAGCTCAGGGTCAATGAGAGGCAAAGATGACAGTTCCACCTGCTGATCCAGCCACCTGCAAGCACTGGCACAAACTAACATTCCAACAGGTTGATCAGGATACTGCTCGTTGAGCTATTTCATCTGCTACTTTTGCAAATCCCTCAGCCTATGAGAATATGAAACATGATTTTCCAGACATGATAAATCTTTAAGAAAAATATTTTACATCTTTCAGATAGTCAGAGTGGGATGCCTTTTAGAACTGAATTTAATTTATAATTAAACTTAGTACTTTTTAAGGAAGTATAGGTCCCTCCAGAATATGAATCAGGTACAGTGAAATAATCTATAACTAGAGGAATCAAATGTTTGGTATGATTTTATCTTTTTTTTTTTTCTTTCTTCCTTCTTCACATATAACCATCTGCTTTAGGATAGTTTTTAACACACGGTTGTGATTGGGGAAAACATTTCTTTTAATAGAAACCTTTTTCTGAAACATGGACAAGGAATGCACTACAGTGAAAAGGGCTTTAAGGGATTAGTGAAAATAGACAAAGTGGATTCCTGCTTGAAATGAAGTTTTACTTTGTGCTTATAAATTGTTAGTTTAAATGTATGGAAATTAGCAAAATAATCTATGCAACAGCAGGTAGTGACCAAAGTCTCCAAAATACCAATAATTTGTGTGTCTTGCCAGTGGACCAATGTCATTAGAACAAAGAAAACAATAATCTGAATGTTTTTATTTTTGCCTACAACTGGTAAGTTAGTAATAACCAGTTCAGGCTACTCTCTATCTTTCAGTCATAATTGTAGCCTATCAATCTGAATTGTGAAGTAATATTACTGTTTTACTTTATGACTGCTGTCATATTAATAGGAGTCATTAGTCTCTACAGAGATCTCCATAGAGATTATTCTTTACCTCTCCTCAAGTATGTCTACTAGCTAATTGTGGTTCCTTCTGTCTTTATTCTGTAATTATTACATAGATCATTTCATATCTTCTATTTATCTGCAACTTTGATAAGTCTGTTTTGGTGTTGGGTACACTGGGACTGTAGGGCTAGCTAAAAAGATCATATCAATACATTATCCTTGGTCCTAGTAGCTTTTGCAGGTACTTTTTGATGTCTTCTCACATGATTTATTATTATTATTATTATTATTATTATTATTCACCTTCTTTGAGGCAAAAAAGTAGTTCTTTTAAAGACAAATTTTAGATGAACAGTTTTCTGCTGACCCTGTTTGTTGTGAGGCAAAACCTATGACCTGTTTGAATGTACTGGGAGGATTTGGGGGGAAGCAGTGTTGGGTTTGGGTTTTTGTTTGCTTTCTGTAGGTTTTGCCTCTGGCTTTTCTAGTGTCCCCTGACAGTGCTCAGCTATACAGGCAAAATGGATAACTTTTATTCTGACTCATAATAGTGTCTGAGAAAAGTACTCTTTTTTGCTTTTACAATGGCACAGAATATACTGACTAGCTATTATTTTTTTTCCCTGGGCATTGTTTTTCATCTGTTTGTTTGTTTTTCCCTATCAGGGGAAATTACTAATGGGCTTTTTTTTTCACTTCTCTTCTTTATTTGTTCCTCTTTGATGTTAGTTTTTAGAATATTGTTTAAGGACAACATACAAAGAATGGTAGAAACTTTTTTACAGCTCCTTGATCATCATTAGGAAAAAAAGTGGGAATATATTTCCTTGTCTGTGTCATTTACAACAGTTTTTGCATGTTGTCGGTGTACTGCTGATTGCCTTCAGGAACATGAACGCTGCGCAAGCCCTCGTCAGACTCCAAACTTCTTTTAGAGTTTTGGACTCTGTCTTGCCAGTTACACTCTGTCTTGAACTGTGCTATTAAGAGGCTCCAGCTTAATATCAATGAAAAGTCTTTGCACATGACAGTAAGTTACCTCCTAGTGGTCACTGAGCTGACAAGAATAAAGCTTTCTGGCAACAGGCATCTGCCAAATTGTGTGATCAATGGGGTCACCTGAAACAGTCTGGTAGCTTCTGTGAGGACAGAACTCGGACTCCTTGGCATCATTGGGAGTTCAAAAGAAAGGAATCACCTCAAATCATGAGCTTGATGAGGCAAAGGTTCTCCATTTCACATAATGGAGTCTTCAGGAGAAAAGCCTGAGCTATGAAGAAATATGTTGTATTTGGGAAAGCTGTTGTATTCCAGTAGCCCTAGCAAACGTCTGAACTGTCACAAAATTTATCTTCTATTTCACACTGAGGTAGCCACATTAGGTGTCTTAGTTTACTTCCAGACTTGCTTTTTGAGTGAGGAAATTAATTTTTCTGAGACAAAATCTAGGTGCTGCTGTGTGGATAGTTTCATTCAGAGGCTCCTGTAGAGAGGCAGTGTGGCTGAGACCACGTCAGCCTGGTTTCTCTGCCCAGTGTCCTCACACATCTCCATGCTGCTGGACTCTCCAGGCTGATTGCTTAGATGTGGCAACCCACTCATGGCAACTCTATCACAGCCTGCTTTTTGAAGCTTTATGTTATGTAGGTATCTACCGAAGACTTGAGAAACTCTGCTCAATTCTTAAGGTGCACTAGCCAGCTCCACTTGCTTCAGGTTTCTAGCCTGGTTCTTTATCGTGTTTCTCTGGCTTTTATAAAGACCAGACCTTAGATAGCTATTGAGTGAATGAATCAGGCTCCTACTTTCCATTGCAATTAAGTGGAAATTTATTGCTTTGCTCCATTGTTGTTTCTTTAAAAATCACAGTTTAGCTGCTGTAATAAATGTGTTTCATTCTCTGGTTTGCAATATTCCAAGCAAAAGATGAATTTATTTTAATGGTCCCTTTTGGCCTTGAAAAGGTGAATATTTAGAAGTATTTGCAGGTACCTGACTGAGAACTTTGCCCTACCAAAAGTAAGCTAGTACAAATCCTTCACACCCCAGCTGCTTACACATTCTCTACTCATCTTTCCTCAAAAAAATTCAGATCTTGCTCTCTCATATACCAGCCTGTCAAGCTTCAGGAGCTAATCATAAGCCTCACTTTCTTGACCTGTAAGACCATCTGATTGTGCATTCATCCTCATCTCCTGGTCCGATAAATCAAATTTTCATTATTTTGAGAGTTCTATCTCTGTTTTACTTGAAAGAAGTAGAAAAATTTTCTCATTTCAGACCAGGCTTTTTCAGGATGTTGCACAGCTCTTTATCCTTTTTTTTNTTCATTCAGAGACTCCTGTAGAGAGGCAGTGTGGCTGAGACCACGTCAGCCTGGTTTCTCTGCCCAGTGTCCTCACACATCTCCATGCTGCTGGACTCTCCAGGCTGATTGCTTAGATGTGGCAACCCACTCATGGCAACTCTATCACAGCCTGCTTTTTGAAGCTTTATGTTATGTAGGTATCTACCGAAGACTTGAGAAACTCTGCTCAATTCTTAAGGTGCACTAGCCAGCTCCACTTGCTTCAGGTTTCTAGCCTGGTTCTTTATCGTGTTTCTCTGGCTTTTATAAAGACCAGACCTTAGATAGCTATTGAGTGAATGAATCAGGCTCCTACTTTCCATTGCAATTAAGTGGAAATTTATTGCTTTGCTCCATTGTTGTTTCTTTAAAAATCACAGTTTAGCTGCTGTAATAAATGTGTTTCATTCTCTGGTTTGCAATATTCCAAGCAAAAGATGAATTTATTTTAATGGTCCCTTTTGGCCTTGAAAAGGTGAATATTTAGAAGTATTTGCAGGTACCTGACTGAGAACTTTGCCCTACCAAAAGTAAGCTAGTACAAATCCTTCACACCCCAGCTGCTTACACATTCTCTACTCATCTTTCCTCAAAAAAATTCAGATCTTGCTCTCTCATATACCAGCCTGTCAAGCTTCAGGAGCTAATCATAAGCCTCACTTTCTTGACCTGTAAGACCATCTGATTGTGCATTCATCCTCATCTCCTGGTCCGATAAATCAAATTTTCATTATTTTGAGAGTTCTATCTCTGTTTTACTTGAAAGAAGTAGAAAAATTTTCTCATTTCAGACCAGGCTTTTTCAGGATGTTGCACAGCTCTTTATCCTTTTTTTTTCAATCAGAGTTTTACTGCATTTACTGTCAGAAATACTACATGTTATGAAAGGAGCAAAAATGGACTTTCAAACATAGATATATTTTGATAGAAAAGATCACAGAAATTGTGCTAAAAATAAAAAAGGTATTATACTCTGCATTTCTTTGACAAAAGGACTAACAGTTCCAAAATCATATCAACAATTAGATAAGAATCTTCTTGGTATATTGACAGTTTTTTTAATGATTTACCATTTTTCTAATTATTATATAGTAGCATCTTTGCGTAAATGTTATTCAAAATATCTGTTTAGTAATCTGAAAGAAATGTGAGGTAAATAGCATTTTAGAATACAGTAAAAATTAAATATAATTTTTGTGAAGGTAACTTATAAACAAGATAATTTCATTATCTTCTATGCATACACTGTTAATATAAAAATTTGTATTACAGGAACATACTGAAATTTGATGAGCCTTTGAGTAGCTGAGGCTTTCTTCCATTTTTGCCATCTTCTCATCCTTAAAGTAATGACCACCAAATGTAATACAACATCTGTAATGAACTTGTCTTGAATACAGTTCTTTTCTACACAAGACATAGTTGCTAATGTTAAAAAAAATCGGTATCCATTCTTTTCTTAACTTCTCTTAGAATGATTTCTAGGAGTGATTTTGACACAATATACTTAGTATGGAGGAAATATACCACTTAATATCAAACATGAAAGGAATAACAGTCTTTGTAATGCAGGAGAAGGGCTTCAGAGTCGATTTCTTTTTATTTCCTGTCCACTTCTTTAAAAAAATTGCAGCATAGTTTCTAATTCTGTAGAATAGAAAGTTGTTACTTATTATATTTGTCATGAAGCTGTCATAATTCATTAATATTTATAAAGTATTTTGAGATCTACAAAGAACTGTATCCTGTAAGTGAATAATCATTCACTCCAAACCCCAAAATATATTAATAATTGTTATACTATGTTTAAATTTACGTTGTTACTTGGATTGGAGAAGTATATGCCATTTCTTTGTTCATTTAAACAAAACATTGAGTTTTTACCTTTGCATTCTGAAAGCTGTATAAAGCAGTACTGCTTGCAATTTCTCTTTTCAGTATATGTCCACAAATTCAAATAGTAAAAAATATGCTTTTTTTTTTCTTTTGAGATCTCTATTACACTGAATAACAATAGACTTGGATTTAACTATTATAGTTGTTGTAAAAGCTGAGCCCCTGTCATACAGATATTTGATTTGTTTTGTTCAAAAACTACCATTTAGACAGGTATTCAGTGTATAACACTTTCTTTCTCATTATTGCTGTTTACTAAAATAGGCCATGATTTTTATCACTGGATACCCTACTGTAAACACACAACTTTAATTTCCAAAGGCATCTTCCTTCATGAGTCCTGTGGTAATCCTCAACCCACATGTTATTGGTTTTCATTTGCCATTGAATTTCAATTTTAAACCTTTAAGTATTGAGCCCAAATTAAATGAGTTGTATGGCTCTTTATTCATCATATGGAGCAAATTGTTTAGACCAGGTCATTTATTTAGTGCTGGACCTTTTGCTAGAGTAAGGGATCTGAGGGGGAAAAAAAATCTCCCCTCTTCTTCAGTTTCTACTGTAATAGTATTTTAGAAATAGTTTAGGTAAGATTGAGAAAGGACCTTTAAGAAAACTTTGAGTTGTAATTTGGCAACAGATAAGCATGATCTGTAGAAGATACTAATTGTTAGAAATGATGTTAACTTCATGCTGACTAGTTATGGAATTTAATACACTGTTTATGACAAGTTATTAACCCTGGAGAATGCCTATTTGTTCAAGAAATCACAATAAAGCATGAAGAATTCTCTCACAGGGAAGCAAACTGATTTTGAGAGGTTGTGCTTAAGACAAAAAAACCAACATGCAAGTGTTTGTTCCTGTTCTGATGGTGTATTTGCAGTAGGGACACTTAGGCAATACAAAATAGGAAAGATCACTATAGAGGTTTACACAGCTAGCTGAGTTGCAGACAGTGGGTTGTCTATGGAGATAGCTCCCAAGGAACTAGACAGGGCTAATTAAGAGATTTAGATTTAGTAGATTTTATTCAGAGTAATATTAATAGAACCATAGAATCATAGCATCGTTAAGGATCGAAAAGACTTCTATGATCTTCAAGTCCAGCCATGAACACAATACCAACTTGCCTACTAAACCATGTCCTGAAACACCACATTTGCATTTTTTTTTTAACAGCTCCAGGAATGGTGACTCCACCTCTTCCCTGGGCAGCGTCTTCCAATGCTTCACCCCACTCTTTTAGTAAATAAATTTTTCCTAATACCCAATCTGAACCTCCCATGGCACAACTTGAGGCCAATTCTTATCATCCTATCACTTTCTACTTGATTGAAGAGACCAGCAACCACTTCACTCCTGCCTCATTTTAGGTAGTTGTAGAGAACAATAAGGTTGCCTCTCAGCCTTCTTATCTCCAGGCTGGACAATTCCAGATCCCTCACTCATTCCTCATAAAACTTGTGCTCCAGACCCTTCAGCAGCCTTGTTGCCTTCTCTGAACATGCCTCAGCACCTCAATGTCTTTCCTGTACTGAGGGGCCTAAAACTGAACTCAGTATTCAAGGTATGGACTTACTAGTGATGATCAGGGGCACAATCTTTTCCCTACTGCTGGCCACACCATTTTGGATACAAGCTAGGAAATAGTGACATCCCACAATTAAACTGTCAAAAATTAAGGAAGTTTGAAACTAGTAAAATCAAATGTTAAACGACTATTTATTGCTTTCTAGAGCAAACAAAAATTTCCTCACTGTCCTGTGAAGACTGTTCTGTAATTTCTACATGCCAGATTTCCTATGGAATTTATTTTTATCAAGTTTTTCATGTAAACTGCAGCTGTTCTTTCCTCATAGGAGAATACCTTATGAAGTGCACAATAGGGAAATAAATCTCCAATTAGTTGCATTTAGAAATAATGCACTCTAAAGTTGGCATATCAGAGATTAGAAGATGCTAACGCAAATGCAGTATCTAGCTGTGCAGTGGGTTTGAATTTGGAGATGAAAGGACCATTATTGTGGAGTCAGTTGGCTGTTGTGTCTCAGTCAGAGGGAGTTTTACTTGACATTTTTATTAATGTAATGCACTATACTGTGCATTAAAAAAAAAAGTGTCCAAGTATGTTTTGAACTTCTCTTAATTCTGGCTCATGAAGTGGTGCAGCTGGTGTTGAAAGGGAACTATGGAAGACTTGCCCTAGTCACAATTTTATTTGTCGCTGTTGTCTGTTGTGGGGCTTTTATCTTCTGGAATTTTTATTCTTGAAACCAACATAGCTTGGACTATTGTTCTGCCATTGTCTGCTGACTCTGTATCTCTCAGCCTAAATAAAAGAGAAGGTGTGAAGGACAAAAACCAAAAGGAAGAATAGACTGAGAAAACAACAGAAGGTAAGTAACTAGTGTCATCTTTAACATACTACAGTTATATTAAATTAATTATATATATTATTGAAAGCAAAAGAAATGAGAATATAAAGTATAGGTCATGCTGATATTCTTTTTTAGAAGGATAACAGACTGCCAAATTTAGTTTTTAAATAGACACAGAGCATTTGAGTATTGGTCAAGAATTTCAATATAACTCTATTTTAGCTCTGAACCTAGCTGGAAAATTCACCTTTGTCTCTCAGTTGTAGAAATGACGGACAAGCAGCAGTTAATAAATTTTTGCAGTTCATTGCTGTGATGGCTAATGGATGTACATATTGGTAATTTGCTTAGTAGATTATCATTTGCTGTCATTTTTTCTTAAATTAGAATGTAATTTTCCATTGTCTTTAATACATTTGCATCATGGATGACAGATTTCTTTCCTTAAGGGTAATCTCTTATTATCATATAATAATTTTACCCAAAATGTTGCATGAAGGGAAAGCCCAAAACTGTAAGCATTTAAAATACTGGGATTATGCTCTTTAAGAACCGTATCATAGATGTTGATTTATCATAGTTCTTAAAGCAATACTCCTTGCAACTATAATCACATTTTACACCAATTTCAAAATGGACTGTTTAGACTCTCCAGGTCTCTGTTATCATGATAGATTGATTGATTAATAGATGGATGGATAACTAGACAGATAGCATAGAAAACTATTTCTTTTGTTGATCAGAATATTATTACTGGGAGATATAGTGCAGTTTGTTTCTTCTCATCTCTGGGAAATAATACTGGCTGTACAAAAGTTTGCAATGTTACCATCACACAAGAGTGTCATCTGATTTTAGATGGTTACCTTGAAAAAAATTCAGGGGAGATTCTCTGAGATGTTATCATACCATGATTTCAACTGAAATCAACACAAGAAGAAAGTGCTTAGTTATGCTGAAAGTCATTTTTGTTGCCTCAGTTAACTTTGTCCTGTTGTAGTAGGGAGTCATTAATCTTGAGTGTTTAAGGTACATTACTCAGTAATGTTCAATGAATCCTTCTTAATTTCTCTATTTTTTGTTTCCTGTACACATATCAAAACTCATTGAAGAAAGGAGAAACACCAGTACAGAACCTGGTCAAGAACTGAGTATCCTCAAAAAGCCAGAAAAACCTAAGGGGCACAAAAAACATGAGTAATACACGGATTCTTTAGGCTGGTACCTTTGCTGCTCTAAAAGATAAGTTAAATATCAAACCCAAAGTTGTCTTAGCTAAAAACTAAAAATCTAAGAAACAACTGCAAGCACTTAGAAGTACAACAGTAAGAGCAGTAGGCCAGTGGGTTTATAGGGAAAAACACACAGCATTTTCTGCTTACATGTGTAGCAGGGCGCAAAGGCAAAAACATCTGATCTGTACCTGCTGGAATAGCAGATGCCCACAGGGAATTAAAAAAACCTCATTCCATTTCAGTGTTTTGCTATAAACAGCTCACTCTTACAAGATGAGTGGTCAGTTTTTCCTCACATTAGTTGAGATAACTATCACTAGCTTTAAAATGGTGTATACCAGCATGTGTCTTACTTTAAACAGTTTATAGATGCTTTAAGTTACAGAAAGAAATATTATATTTCTTCATAACAGAAACATTTAGAAAACAAATGGAAAGCAAGTAAGATTCTCACTTTATGTTTGGCTTGGACTCTAGTTTCCATAGGCTCCTAGGAATATACTGTAGCAAAACCAGTCAATTAGAGCAGGTGAAATAATTTGAAGATATGTCATCTGGTGTTTCAGTGGAAAAGAAAAAACAATGCCACAAATTCATTCAATTTCCTCCCTAGATACTTTTTTTCTTTTTATGATGAGAAACTGCAGACCTGAGCTGGCCTTGAAGGTAATGGAAAGCAAAAGACAATATTTTCCAAATGAAAAGGGCAGTAATTTTCTGAAATTTTCCACTGGCTTGATTTCTCCCTGCTTTCTGGTGAACTACCTTTGAGTACCAGCTAGTAAAAGTAGAGTCTCGGGAAGGTTTTATTTGATATTCAACATTTGTCTCTTCTTTAACAAAAAAGATATGACTTAACAAAAGAGATTATTTGGTTTGTGCTCTGATCTCGTTTTTCACATTCTTGGATAGATATGGGTAACTAATATTATGTTTTCATAATTTTGTCTAAATTAATTATGTTAGCATTATGAACACCTGTAACCATTGTAACTGAGTCAGTGTCAGAAATCACCGATTACCATTCTGGACTTTAGACAGAAGAAACTGAAAGTTCAAAATTGGAAGAAGTGTTTAAAAGTATGAATTTTAGTCCATTGTGATTGAGGTCTGTTTTTTTTTATAGAAAATTTTTGGAATTAAAGAGTACTTTGGGTCTAAATATCTTTCCTTGGCCTTATTGCTATCAAATTAATATGTTGTTAGAACTCTCTGAGAGGCAGCACAGTCGGCCATGTCTACATACGTTTTAGGCAGCGTCTCTGACTACACAAAAATTTGGCAGAGGCTGCAACCAAAGTTGTATCTCTAGACCCCTCTGCTAGATCTGTAGTCTTTCAACAGATGTATCATAGAACCATAGAATCACCAGGTTGGAAAAGACCCATTGGATCATCAAGTCCAATCATTCCTTCAACATACTTTCCATCGACACCACCAGAAAGTCATCAAGTGACTTTGAGATGTGTTGTATTGAGATTGTTAAGGCTAGTTGCTTGTGAAGCTCATTAGTCTAAATCAAGAGGTAATTTTAAGAATGGCAGAGGACTAGGAGGTATTGCTTGTCGTCTTTGCTTGTTTTATTCTATTTTCATCTTTCCGATTATCTTGTCTGGCCACCTTGGGTAAGTCCATTAACCTTTTTATGACTCTGTGTCACTTCCCATGTGCTGTCCTTTTAGATTCAGTCATTAAGAGCAGGTGGGTATACACAGATGTAGCACAACGGGGCCCTTAATGTTAATGCAGTAGAAACTACAAATAATTGAAGTAACCTATCAACAGTCAGTAAGCTAGTACAGAGCTACCCAATGATCCATGCCATTTAATACTCAGTCTAGTTAATGTTTTAATTATTTTACTCCCCCTTTTCTGCTTAGTGTTGTCACTGTGTACATAGCAATATTCAGCTTTGTTTCTGCATCAAGCTACTGACTGCTCTAGCAAGGTTTGAACACAGGGCGTAGTTGGGCTGGGACTTTGCTTGAACCAGCTGACACTGTCAGGGTGAAAAGAACATTCCCTAGAGAAAGGATTCATATTTATGACAATTGAATTGTGTTTATTCTTGTTAGGCATTTGGCACCTTATCTTTCAAAGAAGTTAAAATCACCAGGGCTCTATTGGGTCCCCAGGTGCAGCTGTGGATTATGTGGCTATTTGAAACAGCACATGTCATCTTTCTTGTTGCAAATGTCACTGCTCCTTTATGTCCTAAGTGGTTGCCTCCATCTCCTCTAACAATACATGAGAACAAAAATTTGTTGTACTTCACATTTGTATTGGATTTTTTTATGAAACAAAGGGGGTTTTTTCATGCTTTTCTGGATTAATGCATGCATTTTAATTAAGATTGAGACTTTGTGCGTCTTTAGTATTTTTGGTTTTAATTTTCCATTTTTAACCTTCTATACTACTAACTAATTATTGAGATTAATATTCGGAAGACAAAGTTCCCTTTTAAATTCGTTACTTCTTCCATTTATTATCTTATCTTTGTATGTCTTTAAAAGTACAAATAAAAATTAATGAAAGAAAAGCCAAAAATAATAAATAAAGAAATTAATTGCTGGATTTGTCTGTCTTTTATGTATCCTTTAATAGGTGGTTTACTATTCTATTATTTACTGATAGGTTTGCCTGGATACGTGCTATTTCCCTTAAATAGTTCACAATTTTGTGAAACTGGTGAGGGAACTCTACCTGTTTGTTACAGCCCTGTATAAGGGCAATATCTACCTTGTTCAAACCAAGAGTTTTGCCTCACTTTGCCAGTAAATGAACATGATTTTTCTGTTTTCATTAAAGCTGTGTATATCCCAAATTTATTTCCAGAGAAAGGCCCAGATACTTCCCTGTAGTCACTTAAAAGACATAGGTCCAGTCTAAGCTTTTAAATCCAGTTTTATCATCTGTGTGGTGGTTTATATTTCTACAGAACTTTGTAAATCACTACTTGAAATATCCAGGGTTTATATGCATATTTGCACCTCTCAGCGTAAATTAGTCTCCCCGCAATCAAAACAATCTCTTACAATGATGGATCACAGGAGAAATTTGCGAATGTAGCCTTGAATGTTTCATATGCTTTTTCTGTTGAATAGGAACAAGTTCTCTCCTGAAGCTTCCCACCCAGAAACATTTGCTCAACTTGGAGTTAATGAATTTAACCTAGAATAATATCATGCAGATTAATTGATTGGTTCTGTTTGAAATTGATTATTTCTCTCAGTTTGCAGCCTTGTGGAAAAAAAATCTAGCAACTTAACAGTACTTCAGTTATCTCTCATTCTCATATCTGAGGTGTTTGTATTTTGAAGGGCAGGTTCACTTGTACAGTCTTTACACCCACAATTAGAAAGCAACTGAGGCCACAAAGTATAGAAGACTGGAGAAAAGTGGTCCATTTCAGTCTTATGTAGATTGCTCGTGTTGTAAAAATATTCTCCTATGGTGGCCTTCTCTTAAAGCAAGAATTTTGAAACTTTTTAGAAGTTCTACCTCCATGTTTTTTCCTAAAGATAGGTCTGGATGCCAGTTTGAAAAACTGAAGTAAGTTGAAAATACAGTTGACAATGTGATTGAACCCAAAATATGCATTCTATAGGCCCAAAAGAAAAAGATGTAGACCATTCCTTGATCTATTCACAATGAGTTGAGAGCCTCTCTCCGAGAGTAAAAGGTGCTATTAATCTTTACGTTGTGTTACAAATAAGTCAGGAATGTTGCTTTGATACCTTCCTTCTTTATTCCGCCTCTGTTCCACTCCTAAGGACAAAAAGAAGATTACATCCTATTTTTGTCCTCTCTAAAAGTGTAGAGCCCTTAAGTTTCCTGAGGCCCAGCGGCAATGACCCTCATTGCAGCACTCCCAAACGTTTGGTGTGAGCTCTTGTGACTGCAGGGCATGTACCAAGACAGGTTCTTGTCCCCCTGAAAGCCCTGCAGCTTGCTTCTAGGACTTTGGTCTTTTACTGCAGCATGTGTTAAATTTTAGCAAACAAATAGGTCTTCAAGCTCCTTACTGTTTTAATATTTCATCATTTTCTTCCCTTCATAAATATAGACGTAGCCTAAGCATGGCGAAAATAGAAAAATCAGTAGGTAAAATATTCTGCTTGAGTCAGTGGAACTGCTTTATGACACCTGGCCTTCCTTTGTGACCTTTATTATATTATGGTACTCTTCAGCTTACCATTAAAGTAAATTCTGCTCTCTGGTTGCAGTTCATCTGGCTTTTTCACAGAGATACTTTGCATATTCTTGATTAAATTGCTTACAACAGCTTTTAGGAAATAAAAGACCCAGTAGTTTCATTAAAAGTGATCTACTCTCCTGCCAGCATATTGTGTTTTGGGCAGAAAAACAAAAGAGAAACTGAAGGACTGATTGGGCTTTCAGGACCTTCCACTTCATTACTAAGGGCTACATGTGAATCTCACGATCTTGGTAGTGCTAGGTGCACAACCTGGCTATTATTGGCATGTCAGTGTTTTTATACCTGATGTCAATGGATTTTCATAATGGGTTTTCATAATGGAGTGCAATTGGAGTGTTAATGATGCTTGATGGTTCCCTTTTTAATTACAGTTTCAAGAAGGCAACCAGCTTGCAACTAATTTAATGTATTCCATGCTGAGTTTTGAATCATTCCACTTTATTAATAAAAATCTCGTGTGATACTCTGTATATGTCAATACTTTAAAAACCAAACTTAATTTGTCTAAAAGTTGTCAAGAGAAATTCAACATAAATGCTTCTCTGTGTCCCTTTCTAAATTAGGATTACTGCAATTTCAGTATTTTACTAGTTGTATGAATTTCCTCAGTATCCTGAAAGTATTTAATATATTTTAATAATATCCTATATTTAACATATGAGGCCCATGCAATGGTTTTAGACGTCTTCTATGAAAACTGACTCACTCACTTTCTTCTTGTTTATGCTGGAAAGGATTTTTTTGGTCGCGCTCTAAGGAAATGCCTAATTGTTTTGAAATCCAGAAAAAAAATACTTGGCTTATTCTGTATTTTCATCATTATGGTAACTGTTCTAAATCTTTATATCAACATTAGGATTCCTTTCATTCCTTGCATACTTCTCTTAAGTCTGCCATTAAAATCAACTTATTTGGGTTCTATTGCTGCTTCCTGTGAGGCCCTTACTGTACGTTTATATTCATTACTATTTACCCCTTTCCCTCCATTTACCGTAGTACTATCTTTTTACATAATATAAATAGCTGCACTTAATTTTGCTTTGAAACATGGTGGTTTGCTTTGTTGTCGGTTTTTAGCATTGTGTTTTGCAATTACTGATTTCTGGTTTGGAGCATCTAGGAAAAGGCTCTTAAGCGATTCTCCATTATAATGCAGGATTTTTTTTTTTAATTGAGCATCTACTAAGTTATTCTTAATTTTTTTTCCCTACTTAGGTCATTCTCCCAAGCAATTTGGTTCATAATTATTTTCAGCTTTATGGAATTAGCCATTTAAAAAAATAACAAATACATAATAAACTCAGAATTTTCTTTTGTTTGCTTATTAGGAAGTATACTGGGTTATAGTCACTGGCAACAAACTTACCATGAACTATTTTGCTGTCCTTTATTTATGAAGACTGTGGTTATAGGTTTTTGTGAAAATCACTTGGCTTAATTTTTTTTTTTTTTAATTCTGTTTGCAAGCTAGATTATTTCACACATCCAGTTCAGGTATTTAAGCCACAGGAATGGATTAATTTTCCTAACTCAGGAGCAGCAGTCTTTTAAAAAGTTATCTGAATGTAGCTCGAGTTGAGAAGGACATAGGAAATACAGGAAGGAGGTGGTAGTCTTCTATATCGGATGTGCTTTCCTCAGCAACCTGCAACCTCAGCCTAATATAGAATCCCATCATGCTAAGTACACATTTTTGAGGTAGAAGAGCTCTTATAATTTCCAAAGTTCCATTTTATCTCTGGCAGTGGGGGATTTTCAGAATTTGACCTCTTGGATTTAACTTTCCCATGACTATAGAATTGCTTCTGTACATATCACGGTGAGGTGTTTATGTATCCCTTGATCATAACACTTGGGGTGCTTAATGCTGTGTGGAAGATGTCAAACAGGGACCTCATCTTCTCTTTAGCTACAGAATATACCCACAACCATTCCAGATATTTTGTTTCCAGCAGTTAGAGTCCATTAGTCAAACGGAACTTTTTTCTTTTAACCAGCTCCCCCACAGGAAAAGGCAATGGGATCACACAGTGTTATGTGAGCATCTTACCGTCTCCTTCCCCTCTGGACTCTTTCAAAATAGATTTGGCAAATAAGTGGCAGTCTCAAAAAAATTTGGTTTTCTACAGTTTGGGCTTATGTTAGCCAGAAAAACAGTTTCCCAGATAGAAAATAAGACTAGGAGTTGTTAGTCTGCAGGAAAGCCTCATTAAATGACAAAGAATCCTCATGGGAGAGCTTTTATAAATGGTAAGCTGTGAAAAAGTTTCAGCAATAGCTGATGTCATCTTAGATTACATCAATCATCCACAAGATAAAGATCACTAAGAGACCAGGCTTCATTAGTTATTATATTCACAAATTACTTATTGACATAGGATATTATTTTCCCTCCCTGTTGCCCCTCGGCCCCTCCGAAGGGTTATTTAAACATTGCTTTCCCACTAACACTCTTCCCACTCAGTTTCAGTGGTGTCAGTGAGCTTACAGCTGTGTGCACAGACAATTCCAATGATGCTTATACGTTTCTCAGGCAACTGTCAGGGATGTCTTCTTTCCACATGCTGCAAAGTTCTGAATATATTCAGTTCTCAAGATCTCACTTAGATCTAAATTAATGCTCCTTTTGTGGTTTTTTTTCCCCCATTTGATAGTTTTTTTAGAGAAGTTTCTGGCACCAATGAGTCCACTGACTTTCCAGTGAGCACCTGTCCTTGCGGGTCCCACTGACTGCTGTGTCACTGCTATCTGAGAGTCTAGATGTTTTTAGGATGTGTTCATACTGTGCATGTATATATATATACACTTTCACATATTCTATAGTGGAAGGTTCTTTTGGACCCAACTCCTTCTCAGGACTCGTAGCAATAAGTAAAATTTTACTTTACTCGGTTTTTTTTTTATTTTTACTGGTAGTGGTCTTAAATTTAAGTTGAAGTCTGGGGTGTTGGGAGTTTTATAAGGGCTTCTTTTTGGAAAGCATCGTGTAAATCCCTTTTGACTTAAATTCAGTGAAGAGTCATACTGGGCTAGCACAGAAACCAGGACAAGTACAACTGTGCTAGTACAGCTCTGTCTGGGTTAAGTAGCTTTACTGAACAGCAGGACATAGGAAGCTGATCAGAGGACTGTGCTAATTCAGCTAAATCCTTTTCCATTTTGGAAATGTCACATTTAGAGCTAGTACATTTCTGTGTAGTGCTGTATTTTGTCATGCAAACATACCCTGATAAATCTTTCAATTCTGAGGTCAGTGACCCATTCACAAATGAAATGACAATTTTTTTTCGCAGCTAAATCATCCAGAAGGCATTGTACAGAATAAAATACAAGGTGAACCCAGACGCATTGCCTCTACTTTTAGCCTAATGTCTATTATATATGTATATGGTAAGTATAATGCAATGACAGGCTTTTAGAGACTTCTAATCTACATTTTTCTAACTCCAGAAATGTATGAATAGCAGTCTGACTTCATTTTCTGACTCTAAAAAGCACATATCTCTATCCTATGCTTTTAAGCAGTTTCATTTTTGCTCATTTGCAGTTTGTTCAATGTTTTTGACAGCTGTTTGCATACATCTCAGAGCAGAGTGGTGGCTTTTATCTTTACCTGGACTGTATTCTCCTCCATATTCCAAAACTACTGCTCATGTAGAAGGAAGGCACAGCTACCTGCATAGATCTAAAAAATACATGGTTATGAGAACTACTCAAAATGTTTCTTGTTTTTTTTGTTCCTATATTGCCTCCTATACACTCCTTTTTTTATATACCTGGGAAAGGGCTCAAACCTTTGTGTTTTATCCTTAATATTAGAGGTCTTCCAATGAACAGGGTGTTCATTTCAAGGGAGAAATGGTTCTTATTAGAGCTTCTGTTCAAATCCCAAGTTCAGTTGTATGATCATGACAAGGATTTGTGTTGGTTCTCTGCGTGTGTGTGTTTAATGTTAAGCTGAAAATCAAATGCTTTCAATTTTCACTTTCTGAAGCCCTCATAAGCAAAGGGATTTATTTCTCTTGATTGCTTAATTAAGTAGGATGTTTACTATGAAGAACTGAACATTCCAAGTTCTCAATAGCTTAGCAAGTTTTTGGAAACCTCGTGATTTGATGTGAATAGTCAAACAGAGGAAACTTACCTTCTTTAACAAAATTCAGCTTGGAGGATCTTTGAGAACTAATTGAATAAATTACTTGATATTGGTTTCACAGCAGCAGATGATGTCAGCAGTTGTGTGTGTTCCACTCTTGCTACTTATTCCTGCAATGGCAGAGTTTGTGTGTTTTTTAATGATAGAGATAATATAATGAAAACAGGTCTCCTAGACCCCAAAATACTGCTTGTTCACTTTACAGCAAGCCGCAATCAAGCTTGCTCAAGTTATGGAAAACTTGTCTGCTTTTTTTTCACCAACTTAAGCAGCACAGATGTAACTTTGAAAAAATCGTTCTGGGGGTGGTTTGGTAAGGACACAGTAGCTATTATTAAGCAGTGTTTGTGCAGAATTGATTCTTGAAGGTACATTTGGAAGATTAAATTAAAAAATGTATACTGGAAAAGGTCTGCAGTCATGAAGAGACAGATCTGATGATGAATGCACGAGATACTACTTAGAGAGTGTTAAAGAGAGGAAAGTGTTGAATGATTACTTTGTCAAGCAAGATGTGTTTAGTGCACTCCTTGGGGTTTGTGCAGGGATGTGATTCCCTTAGGAAGGCACTAGAGTCTGAATTACAAATGACTGAAGCCACTACTCTTAAATGTATCTACACACACATGCACACACACACAAACACACACACTTGCAAACATCTAAACCTGAAAAATACAGTGTTCTGTCACAGTCAAGGAAGTAAAACATTAACCGGTTCCTTTTATGTCTCTCTTTTTTACCTCAGTTTTATCAGTAAGCTTCTTTAAAGTCTCTGGTTTTCTTTTGTGACATCTGTGTTTTCTCAGTGTCTGGAACTGCTTTAGTTATTAGCAGTCTGTATTCCTTTCTTTCCATTTTCCTCTTACATTTACTTTATTCTTTCATTCTTTCTTCCTATGGTTTAGTCCAACTCTTTTTCCCCATTATCTTTCCCCTCATAATTTGCTTTTTGAGCTCTTGGTTACAAATACAAGATTCAAAGGGCAAATCTATTAAAAGCAATAGCTTTATGGCTCTCCCAAAAAAGATGAAAGAGTTGTTTCCCCTTCTCCCACTCCACTGATTTCACCTGGGAAGCTGACAGTTCATTTGCACAAATAGACTTTCTCCTTTCACTGACTGAAGCAGATGATAGTGTCAGAAAATTTTTAACACGTACTGCAGTCAAGTTGAGAATTACAGAAGACCTTAATTCCTTCAAAGATTGTCCATTAAATTTACAAACAAACAAACAAATGCCCTTGGTTAAGAAGACTGCCTTTTCTTGTTATTCCTGTATTTTGGCTTCACGTAGTGGCTAGAAGCCTAGAGTAAATTTCCAGCAGAGTAAAGCCTTGTTCTCATTTTTTCCAAGATGTTCTCAGTAAAGCTACCTACCTTGCAGAAATAATTTTATTTATCATGTTTTCCCTATGTTTACTGGTGCTGAGGGTTGAAGCTGTGGGCCAACATTTAGGTTTTCTGTTCTTTACTTTTTGAATACCTCCCACAACTTCAGTTTCTCCTGTTGTTTCCTGTTGGGTCTTCGATGACTTATTCATTGACTGTGCTACTGAGCTACTGAGAAGTTTCAGAGACTCTGAAGTGATGCCCGCTTTTTCCTCTGAGATGGTTTACAAAATTGCCAATTAAAAATAACCTCAATCAAAATTGTATCATTTCAAAGTTCAGTTTAAAAATAAAAATAGCATGATTATAAAAGTGGAGCAGAAAAAAAAAAATAGGGGCCTTCTGCACTGCAAACCTTGGCCTTATAATGTGTGACCATAAACACAACAATCTTACCGCACTGAAGTTTCATTTCCAACCTGGCTTTATATTTTGCCGGGGTCTCTAAGAAGCTGTGGCACAGTCATTCTTGCATACCTATTCTGCTAAATTTTCTTATTGCGTGCCTACAAATCTATACCATTGTGACACTATGAATATACATAGAATTGCTCTTACCAGAGCTGAATCCCAGGAATTTTCCTTGAGCAGAGGCAATATTCACCCTAGGGGCTGTTTCTAGCCATTTTATACTGGATGCTCTTCTGTGAGTTCTAGCAAGCTCTTTCCTGAAATCCATCAACTCGAAGGCCACAATAATGCTTTATGAATGTAATGAAGCTTCAGTTCTAAAAATCTGTTGCTAGAAACAGACACAGAGATGGAGGGATTCATCAGAGAGCTGTACTAAAAATGCAATCCAACCTACTGCTATTATTCTTAAATAGGCAGACATAACCCAACACTGATGTCCAGATAATTACACCTAGCAAAACTAGTTTATTTTTTAAAGTAGTGTGTTAATTAAGTCAGAAATAACTTAGGGGTGAAAACTCAAGATGCCTTCTACAGGAAATTAAAGTAGCAACATAAACAAGTTATGAATACTCAATTTATTTCCACTTAATGAAATTTAATTTGAAAGATAGAAGGAGCTTCCAATCCATGATCCTTATAACCTGGTATACTATCTGGAAAAAAAAGAATTGTCTTTAATTAGTAGTAAAAAGAATTTAAAATAATCAAGTGTGAAAAAACCCAAACTTTCTTCAGAAAACAAGGATTGTGTTACTTGTTTTATGAGACTACACTGAATATTTTTAATAATGATAAAACCATACATAAATAATATATACCTAGCTTTCTAACATACTCCTAGTATCTACATCAATTGTAAAACCACTCCCATTGTTGCATCATACAAGTAGCAAGGGGTTTATTTAAATCTTCCCTTTCACCAGCTTTTGCGAGCCCCTCCAATTTGTCTATCACTTTCACATGCAGAGAAGTTCTTAGGCCTAATTTAAAATAATCCTCTAGGGAAAGGTGATACTAATTAACAAGTTGCATCTCGTTACACAGCTGACTCTGTGACCAGAAGTCCCATGCATGTTGTCAGCCACTAGGGGACATGGGAGAGCAATCCAGCTGGTGCATTCGAGCTCCCGGAGCTGGGGCTTAGCCTTCATTTCTATTTTTGCCTTCACTGGCACACGGATCAAACATCCCAAAAATCGCTTCCAAGCTTGAGCCTTCCATATGGCATAACATGGCATTGCCAGCTGTGCCAGCAGGAGAGCTCTAATGGTTCTTGACGCACAACATCCCAATTAAGCATTACAACGAAAGCAGCAATTTTAGCTTGTTTAATAACAGACTTCACAGAAGCAAATCTTTGCTTCAAAAGATCTTCAAATAAGTGTGAAGTAAAACATGAGAGGAGAAAAAATCTAAACACAAGTGTAGTTACTTTTCTTACTAATGATTAAATTGAAGAATTGTTAGGTTAAAGAAGAAGATTTTAGTAATTGAAGAGTCTCTCCAGAGAGATTCCATGGACCTGCATACACAACATACACACATATGCATGTACCAGCACTGGTGGTGTGTACACTTGGCTACTATATATGCCTTATTTGTTTTTAAAAGGCATTCTTAAACCAAAATTTTTAGTTCATTGTTGAAATTCTGCCCTAAGCCGAATCACAGAACTCTCCAGAAGAGGTGGAGTTTTATTACATAGCAGAGAGTAGTGGCAAATAAGCTCTGGGAGTAAAACCTTCCTTCGAAAAATCAAGTACATTTTTATTCTGAAATTAAAATTCTTGCTATCTTCTTACAACTAAGACCTACTTATTCTTCTGTATAGACAAGTCTACTGTGCACAGTAGATCCCCCCCTTACAATCTGCATTTGCAATTAACCGGAGAATTGACATAATGTGGTAGCAAGAATATTTTTTTTATTAAAGTACATTTTGGTAGTGATATTTTATATGCATGCACACGTTCCTAAGAGATAGCTCTGCTTGTCTTTCCATGAGAGAATTCCTTAATTACTTTATACAGCTGAATAACAGATGCATAGCAACAATAGATCAAGAAAAAAGCATTAAAGATCTTCTCTATAAAATAGGGACTTTCTTGTGAGTGGTACTGGAGAGATTATAGAATGTAGTAGTAGTAAGTATGCATAATTTACAGGCCAGTATATCAGCAAGTAGATCTGTGGCTTAGTGCAATACAGCAAGCTGTGTCAACCTGTCTAAGCAACCGTCTTTCCCTTCTGACCGCACACTCCGTATACATAATACATGCAACAACATACATTTCTACTTCAATAGACAATCTGGGGGGAGATTTGTTGGCTTTCTCCTTCTTTTGAGAAAGCTGAGGAATTCCAAAGCAAACCAGCAGCACAAATAGGAAAGGCAGAAAGGAATACATACTAAAAGGAAGGTAATTGATGAAAGGACGACTTCGGGTGGAGAAATTTGTTTTTATTTCCCCCTACAACACTCATTTCAGTAGCTTTGTTGCTGGTGATGATAAAATGGTACTTTTTTTCCCCACCACAGTTCATCTAAAAAGCTAAAGAAATATCTGAATTCAAAAGTAACTCCAGAAGGTCCCTGTGGAAGTTATTGATACAATGTGCATATGCTAGCATTGAAGCACCATAGGTAGAAGGTAAATGTTTAAAAATACATACGTAGAAACTACAGGTAAGAAAACATCAGAAATATTTAAATGAATTCTATATAGTTCTTCAGGTTGCAGTGTTAGAAACCAAAAAGCATCATGTAACCTGGAAAAGTGGCATTGGGCACTACAGGTGTAGCAGTTAAATGATTAGGAGGGGGAGGTAAAAAAAGGAGGGCCAAAGGAGAACTTTTAGCTCTGTCCTTTGAGGGGTTCTTAGTATGATTGAAAATTGTCTGTAAGATGTGTCTTATAAGAGAAGGTAAGTCTGGTGTGGGAGTGACAAGGCTCCTTTGCTCTTTCTTTGTAAACCTGGTTTTCATGGTGTTAAACAGTTTAGAAGAATTTTGGGTTTTTTAGTTTTTCCAATTAAGCTGAAGTTTGGAAATGTAGTGGTTTAGTCTTTAAATGTTGATAGCATTGTTTGTCTTTAGGCTACAATCTAGAACTGCAGATCTTTTCTACTTGAATGTCTTGTAGTTTGGATTATACTATAATATTTTAGGGGAAGAAAGGTGGGTCAATTTGAGAAAGTCACATGTTTTATTGGATGACTTCTGAAAATGGAAAATAACCCCACTGAACTGCATGCAGGCAACACAGCTTAGCAATTTGCAGTGCTGAAAGAAATGCTTATGCATAAGACAGTTTACAGTCCCTAACTGTTCTGAAACGGCCTAAACCAGCTGTGTTCAGTACAAGGAGAAATCCTCATCATCACCATTCCCAATGAATTAAATCACAGGTGCTGTGATGTTGGGTTGTGGACAGTGAAGGGTTATAGTGATCCATGGTTCTGCTACTATTGGTTATGTACAAGTAGATTTTTTTTTTAATTGATGATAAACTTCAGAGCTAGTCTACCACTTTCCAATTTCTACTAAGACCATTATAAATTGGAGTTTTGCTGTGTTCTGACTGGCATAAAATGTAAAAATTTAAAAGGGACTTCATGAAAACCAGCCTGTTATGGTACTTGAAAGAAACAAAAACTGTTCAGTTGTTTTGCCTTTTCCTATAATGATTTTAGCAGCATTGACTTGAAGAGAGGGAGACCATTGCTATGGATGTGACCTCCCCCCCACAAGTTGTGCTCCTCTAACTTATAGTATTTGGGGAGAGAGAACTTACCTCTCAATATAGGATTTATAGTTGGCAGTAGTCTATAGGAAAATATGTAATTGTGGGGGTGAACTTACTGTCTTTAAGCATACATAATGTCCAGGGCTACTATAGGGACTTGTTGTATTGGTTTGCAATGGCAGCATGTAGGTATAAAACACTTGCACTGATTTTAGTGTAAGAAAGACCAACCGAAGGAAAATAACAGATAGACAGATTGTACCTTGTTTTTATGGTATGTTTTTGCTGCTTATTTTTAACTTTAGCACTTGCTTTCCCCTTGCATATCTTTGGGCGAGCCAGAAGTTCTCCTCTGTTGCCTTGAGGGTTTTTCTTCTGTATATCTCTATTGCTCTCACTGGTGTTTGCTTGGTTTATTTTCCCTTTGCTTAGGAAAGGAGTCGGACAACATTGCTTAATCGAGTAAATGTGTTACCACACTGTAATACACTAGTATATGTAAAAGGTATATCCTGCCTTCTCCATCCATACCAGTGCCAAGATATGCAATGAATATTTTACAGCAGGGAAGCTGTGTTTACTGACCTGTATAAACATCAGGTATTTCACTCTACAATAGCGGTAATAGATTTGTTTTGTTGTGCACATGCTGCTCAAACTTGTAATCAATACAAGCAGAGTCATGTGGCACTCCTGCATGTATTAGATTGAGTCATTCCAGGCAATCAGATTTACATTCATAAAAGTTCTTATTCTGTGGTATAATACCTGAATTTAATGTAAAATAGCAAGGACTTCACAGTCCTCTGAAACTGAGTAATCCTTCATGTTTCAGCCATCTACATGTGATGTTTTCAGCAAGAGCTCTTATTCCAAGTATATGAACTGTAAATTTGAGAGCCTCAAGGCAGCGCAAGAGCCACCAGTGGATTTGCATTATCTATCTCCATTACCAGGGAGCCAAGGGCTAGGAACTGTCACTCAGAGGAAGGTGTGGAGTCATATTCCCACTAAACGAATTGCTCAAAGAGCAAGTAACCTTTGAGAACTAGCCACATAATTCTCAGTTATGCCATTAAATGCCCATAGTAGTCCACGATTGTAGTCCCACTCCTTGGAATATCCAGTTCCAAATAGATATGCAAGCTAAGGGGTTCACAAGCTTGCAGTAAAGCAGAGTAGGCTTTGAGCTGTAATGTCTGGGTAAATTAACTCGTGGTTTCAAAAGAACAGATGGAGCTATTTTTGCCTATCTGAGGGTCAGAAGCCCAACATCATCGTAATCTCTCATGGGTAATGTTAGGGAATTGAGTTTGCTACTGTGAAGAGTCTATGGGAAGCTACTTACTTAAAGAGATTCCTAGAACCTCACAGAAATGTCTACCCTGTTCACCTCAGCCCTAATCAGCACAAGCAAAGCTAACTTTCCAGGGCCATGTGCAACTTTGCTCATTTTCATCTGTGTTAAGAAGCTACCAGCTTGCCTTGGGATCATTGTAATGCCTGGTTGAGGTTCTTCAAAAATGTCTAGAACCACACAAGTCTTATCCACCAATTATACTATCATGTCATACGCAATTTGGGGTTTCTTTTCCCAGGACAACTAGACCTGGTAGTTACCAGCCCTGGCAAAAATGACGTGAAGCTGAATGTATGAGACTTGTCCCCTATTTTTTCTTTTCTTTTTTTTTTAACTTTATTTCTTCCTTTCCTATTTTGTTGTGCTGTACTGAATTGTGTTTGTGCTATAGATGCATCCGATGAGGGCAGGATTGATGGCTATAAAGCACTAAGATGTTGGCTAGAAGATTTATAGGACAGTTTGTCAATTATATGAAATTAAACAGGATAACTCCCTGAGTGGAGTTGAAAGCCACTCGGTTCCAGGCACCAAAAAAAAAAAAAAAAANAAAAAAAAAAAAAAGTGGTGTGAAAAAACCCTCTTGCATCTTGCTCTCCCAGGACTCAAAATGGTCTTTACATCTGTTGTCTGCAGAAGTTCTGTTGTATGTTGCTGGCCTTCACAGCCAAGATGATGCTCTGCATCTGCTCAGAAAGGCTAGATCTCTTCTGAAAACATTAACCCAACTTTGACAGATGCAGCTCAGCTTTCAGCTTCTTTGCAACATATGAACAATGTTTAGATGATGTCCCATAGATGTCCACTCTGTGAATATCCATTCAGTAGCTTAGTAGGTTGTACATCTCTTGTTACAGCAGTGACATATGTAACAATGGACAGCAGTGTCCAATCTGCTGGGGATTCTAGCAGTGGTTTTTAGTTAGAGCTTTCTTTTTTCCTCTTCTAACCTGCTTCACTCATACAAAGGCAGATGATATTTTAATTCTGCTTTTCTGAAAAGTTTATGATAAGTCTATAATAAAGTTCTGATTACTTTAAGTTGTGACTGGACAGTGATATCATCTTAGAAAAATCTTCATTAAAGACATTAATAACTATGAAGTTTTCATATCTTTATTAGTTTATGAGGGCTCTGTTTTATGGACACAGTACTAAACATTTTCTTGTCAAAGAGCTGTGGTTTTCATCTTAAAAGACAAAACATGAAAGATGAAAAAGATTTAATCCCATGTTTGTTCTGAAGTGATGGGGTTTGATACTGCACATACCTGTATTTGCTCCTTGATGCAACAGCACTAGTGGCAAGTTTAGCTCCATATGAGGGAAAGAACAATTCTTTTTACTCAAGGTAGAATTCTTTTGTTTTCATGGCTAATATTGCATTCGCCTGCCTCCAGCTCACCAATACAAATGACCACATACTTATTTTTATGAAGGAACAAGCATGCACACAAAGAAGCTTCCCTATCCTTGCAAACTGCTCTCACCAGTATAGGCTGGATTTGGGCTTAAAACTGATGAACCGTTTACTTCAGAGAAGATTAAACCACTGGGTTCAGAGAACTATCTTCCCCAGAGCTTGCATAACTTAGCTGATAAGGGAAACTTGGTTTTTATCACAGAATTGTGTGTGTCTGCAGGAGGATAGCTGGTCTGACAATTTTTACCTCTGCCTCCATGAAAGCTATAACAATTCCCAGGTGCGCTTCAGGTCTTGAACACAATGCTCCAAAGGTCTAATGAGTCAATAGGCATATAAATTACTCAGTACACTGCAGTATCAAGTGAAATGAGTATTATTTAACATGCAAGTAACAATATAAGTGGAATAATTAGATTTGTTTGTTTTATACTGGAAATAGTAGTCTTCCAGAAAGCTTGCAACTGCAATGGCAAGGTTATCTCACGCTATCTGTGGATTAATATACAGTTGTTTACCTAAAAGTAGTTTCAGATGGAATGAAAAATGAAAAAGGTTTTGCTTCCAAAACCAGAAGGCCAAATGAAGAGCAAATTCGGTGACTCTTATAGTAGTTATCTTAAACAATGCAGCAACAAACCATTAGGCTACAAGAAATAATTGCTTGGGCCATTACACCCACCTGTACAACCTGCTGCCCAGCTCTAAAACTAGTAGTTTATCTCAGTTAGCAGCCAACATGGGAGTGACCTGCACCAAACCCTCATTAAACCCTCTTGTCATGTGTCTTCTAAGGAGGGCAGGTGCCTCCTCTGACCATGCCACACATGGAAACCTGCCCTCCCAGTGCTTTGGCAACCCCTCATTGAGTAGCTGGAAGCGTTCTTCTTCCCCCGTACTTTGTAATGATGGGTTGTGGGTCCAGAGAGACAGCCAGGAGCACTGAGATCTCTTATTTATTCCCTGTGTTGTTGTGTGTTCCTCAGCATGGCAAGGAAGTGTGTCACACTGTGTGTTACGCTGTTTGTAGCCCAAACACTGCAAGTATTTGGTACTTTAACCGTGCCTTCTTTTATTTTTATTCCCCCAAATTATTACTCATCCAGGACTAAAAAACTCCAAACTACAGGACCCCCCTTTTTTTTTTTTCTCCTGTTTCACTTCCTAAGACAGAAAGTGTAGCAACAGTGTTAAACTTGCGAGGACTTTTTAAATTTAAACTGCCAAATATAAAAATTAATGAGGTGTGAGGAGATTCAAGGCTTTTACATCTGTCTGTCAACAACTTAAATATGGGAAAAGAAAATAATCAACTTGAATAGCATCTGATTGTGTGCTTTATTTTGATCCCTATCTTGGTTCTGAGAGGCACTTTAGTGCACAGAGAAAGAGAGCACTTAATATCTGGCAAGACCAGCCCATGTGTCGCAGTCTCTCAAAGAGTATTGATTTTTCAAGGACAAAATAAAAAAGAAATGTTGCTACTACTGTTTGTCTTAAAACTCCAGCAGAAAGCAGATGCTATGGCATCCGCAAACAGTTTTGGCATCCTGAGATGCAGGCACTGGCGGCACATCTGGTACCTGGTTTTTGTGTCTTGGTGGAATTTGATTTGGTTTGCTACTATTGACTGACACTAAACCCAAGCTGGCATACAACTTTTTTTGGTCTGAACTGTAAGAGGTATTTGACTACTTCTCCCCCATTTCTAGCCAAAAGGTGAAATCTTGTAGGCCTGAAACTTCCTTTTGGGTAGTATTATTTTCTTTTGAATATTTGTAGTTAAGATTGAGTAAAGAGCACTACAGTTTTTAATTTTTTCGCCTCTGGAGTTTTGTGATGCTCCTGAATGATGTTGGAGCTACTGTTTTGGGGTTTCCTCTTAATTCTGTATTGATATATGAAGCATATTATTCATTTTTATATTGCACCCAAACCCTTGATTTTAATTAACTTCTTTAAGGACTTCATTCTGTACCCATTGATATTAATTAAGAAGTTCCATTGGCTTTTGCTATCAGCCACTGCATTTGCCTGGGGCTAGATTCACCCAGGGATTGTTACAGAATTAGCCACTGAAATATCTTAAGCCAGGAAAGTGAATCTCAACTTCCACCTGCCTTAGAAACACAACTGCCTGATTCAGGACTGCTAGAAGAGCTCCACCTATGCAGCATCTGATGCCTGAGAAGCATCTTGTAATGGGCTAGAGATGGCCAGAGAGCTGCCTAGGAGGTTCAGGACTGGTTTATCAGTCTGAGGGGTTCAGTTTGAGGGCTGCACATATTTGCTGAGTGTACCCCAGCCTCTCCCCCTCCCTCAATTGCCATCTGACATTGGAGTGTTCTGCATGGTCTACTGAGTTGTTGTGGCTGAAGTGTGAGAGACTCTGTGCCTGTGTACAGGTGGGAAATGTGAGCTTAGCACAAGGTAAGGAAGAGGAGACTGGTTTAAAGTAGAGACCTTCACCTAGGGAAGACCAGACTAACCTTCAGTCTTGCGTTTACTGTTATTATTATGGGTTGGAAAGCTATTGAATAAAATAAAATAAGAAAAATTATGGCAATGAAGGCCAGAGCTTCTGGCTTACTTTGTGAAGTGGAACAGTTTTATACAGAAGAACTGGAGCTACTGCCTCTGGAGTGAAGTCACCAGTGTTTTTAATTCACATTTTGGTACTAGGTGATAAAAGTTCAGCTAAGTCTTTCTTCGATCTAAGTCTGAATCAAAGCATATTGCATCTTGTATAATGCACCTTGCTGAAGTATGTAGAAAGGTGCAGCCTTCAAAGCCGAATGGCATGGTCGCATTGCCATTCATGGGAATTTGTGGTTGTGTTTTCAGCATCCCTTCCTTTAATAGCAGTAGATGTAAGTTTTGCTTAGCCATGCTAAGAAACTGAAAACTTCTCACATGCATGTTTGTGTACAATTGTGTGCATGTATAAATAAGTCTGTTTTGAGAAATGAAAAATATGTCCCTCCCGTCTGGGAGTTTACTAAAGGGAATGGGCATTTCACATATACTCTTAAGTTTACATATAGAACTAAATAGCAAAAATAAGATAGTACTTATCCTAGGCAGCAGCATTAGTTATTTTATCTATTTGTCTGGGTATTTTCTGCAGCATAATACACTCAAATACAGTTCATAAATTTTATTTTTTTAAAACTACGTTTATTACAGGAATGCACAAATCCACATTTTCAAGCAGGCTGGTAACTTTTTTGAATTGACATAATATAGGAGCAACAGCAGTTGCTTAAGCATATATATAAATATATATATATAAAAAAAATATAAATATATATAT
>WAAB01021325.1:78522-92238 GCA_013389865.1 Piaya cayana
AATATATAAATATAAATATATAAAACAAATATTTTTTAAAGTTCATTTTAAAAGTGATGCTTGTTTTGGGAAATACTGAGAACGTCACCTACTGCACATGGTGGATGACACAGTTTTTTAAAAGTTGAAATTATTCTGTGGTTATTGTTTATCTCCTTTAGTCATTAACAGATTAGCTCTTTTTTTAAAGCAACACCAGATGAATTGAACAAGAGGGCAGAATGAAGTCTAGGCCTGTTCTATTTTTGTCCAATACTCATTAATCAAATGCATTTGGAAACAAATAGTGGCCTTGATTCACTTACCCAGTATTATGCTGATGTAATTCCATCAAATTCTGAGGGGGTTTCTCTCCTTTACACCACTGTGTAAAGCGGAAAAACGGGTCTTGCATCTATCTAACAAAATGCAATTTGTTTGCCAGGATGGCTGGATAAAATGTAGATATCACACAGGCAATATGCCTCTAGCTGCCGTGCTTACCACAAGCAGCTCAAAGAGAATTATTTAAGCCTTGTTTGCATAATAACTTCTGATAAATAATTCAAGAACGTATGGCCTAAAGTTTTTTTTTTTTTGTGTGTGTGTGTGTGGTTTTTTTTTTTTAAGGCAGTTAATAAGGGAGAAACACTATTCTGTTCCAGTTTTAACAAGGAACCAGGAACCCAAGCAGAGTTGTTAGAGCTGTGTTCAAGCTCTTCGGACATGTTTTAGTGTAAAAAGTACAGTGAAATGCACAAGAGGACTTCAAGGTATTTCCTGGGGTCTTGTCAAAGAGGAAATACACCTCTGTGCAATGTAAATATTATGTGTTTGTAGCGTGAGAGGAAACTAGCAGGCTAGAAGATAGCTCTTTTGTAACAGGACTTAATAATGTAATCCATTAAATCAAATGTCAGGAGAGTGGTGTTCCGAAAAAGGAGTTATTTATTTATTTTTTATTTCCTTATCACAACAAGGTCCTTAACACAAGCTTGCTGACAGTAAGTGCTTTAAATCGACCTGTCTCTCTGGTTATCTTTAACACATTAAAATTATCCTGATTGGAAAGTGGAAATGGTATCGCTTTCTTAGGCTACTTTTTTCCTTCGTAGTTTGTAATTTTTGGAAGTTATTTGTATAACCAAACCCAATTCTGTTAACCAGCATAATAACTTGAATTTACCTCTTTCAGATGGATTCTGATACCATCATTATTTGCATCTGTTTACTGCAATGGAGTTTGCTTTAAGTTAATACATAGCTGAATGTGGATAAGGAGAGTAAGTCTGGTCCTTTCAGCATTGATCTGGAAGGGGGGTGGGGTGGTGAGGGAAGTAATTGCTGTTCCTGTCAAACTAGGGGATCTCATTGCCATTTAAAAACTACTTGTTCCCAGTCTATCACGGCGTTTTACATCAATACCTACAGTACTATGTACAAATCTCTTATTTATTAATTGCAACAGCAATCAACAGCTGCTTGTTGTGTCTTAGAGCACAAATCTGTTTGCTCTCATCCAACTCCCTGACCTGAATTTTGTTTGGTTTGTGTTGCCTGAGAGTTTTATATGACTATAATCTTTCATCAGCCCTGGGTTTGTTTCTCTATATGAAATATACAAAACGAGTAAAGGTGACACTGACTGTCCTAATAGAGGGATATATAAAAACTAACCTGGGACAATTTATCTGCAGTTTTCAGCTTCTTGACAAGTGCAACAGCATGGTCATTCCCAGACTGTTGTATTCTGTAGGTGATTCAGATTTATATTTGAGTTATCTCAAAACAGATTTTTCTAAAAATGAATGTTAAGTGAAACTTAATAACAAGCAAAATATTATTTTCATGCTAGTGCTATGTACTTTTTATAGAAATTATTGCTCTCTATATTTTTCCATTTACTTTCCATTCTGTTCTAGTTCTAATATTATGCAGAAAAAGGGAGTTACAGCTGATGTTTTATTTGCTACGTAGAAAGAGTGAGAATCTTAGGAATGGACTGTTTGCTCTTATCTGATTCAAATAAATGCCCTAGACTTTTTGAGAGCTTTTAATCTTTGTTAGGGTGCCTGATTTTCATGAACCTTTGAATGGAAGTAAGCAATTTGGCAAGATATTAGTTATTCTTGCAGAAGGCTCATGAATGAAAAAAGTGCAAATTTGGCAGAAACACAAAGTGAAATGTGAATGAAATAATTGTTGAAGCATTTTGCCAGGCTCTCCCAGGCAGGCTTTTAAAATGCAAGTGTGGATGACAGCTGTGTATCTCCAGGTGAGGCTGATTTCGTTTGAAAATCTGTTTTTGTTCTATGTAGGCAATTTGGCTGTTTGAATTTCAACAAGGAAAAACAGTACATGTACCATGCTTTATGTTCAGTTTTTCCATGTGTATTTACCTGCAGAATTCCCATTGAGACTGTTTGGTTGAAATGTTCCCTGGAAAATCCTTTAGTATCTCATGCTGTGCTACTTTCAAAACTGAGCTGTAACAATACCATTTTAATCTCTCCATCTGTTGGTGGTGGAAAATCAGTGCTGTAAAATTGTATATTGATATCAACCTCTGCTGTAATTTGTTTAGCATTTTTGTTATTTCTCTCTCTGATTATATAGAGGAAGATCATCATAGTATCTACTTATACCTGTAAGTAGTTTTACAGTCTTGTTTTTTCAGGTCCTTTCTGCCACAATCATGTAGTCCTGATGAGTAAGATATATTCTACCTTTATCAAATTTTAAGTATTAGAGAAGTATCATTGAGTTCAGGATCTAGGTATCTCTTAGCACCTCTATCAATTAATGAATATGTGAGGAATTTTGTGTACAAAAACATATTTTATTCTGGAGAAAATACAACCTTGGTAACTTGGAAACTAGACTGTATCTTAAAGAGCTTGTACTTTAAGAACCAACACTTGGCTTTCTATGCACAGTTATACTGGTAGCAATGGCAGTGATATCACACTGTTTTTACAGTTTTGAGACCTAATTTTATGAGAGATAACCCAGTAACAGGAAGGAGCAGGGGTAGTGTTTATAACATGAGAATGTTACCTTTTTAGACATGAAGCCAAAAAGATGGTTTAAAGAGAAATGCATGTTTTTGTTTTGTTTTGTTTTTAATGTAGACCTCGATGTCAAAGTAGTCCTGGTTTTACTGGTATCAATGACCTGAAAATGCAGGTGTTGAGTATATCAGAATGTTTTGATGGCTTATGGCTTTCATCTCCTGATTATCATTCATGTTTGTTTTACTTTGGATTAGCCATTACCTAAGAATAAGCACATAGCCAATTACTCTCTGGCTCAAGTGATGTGCTGCAGCTCACTTCTGTCTGAGCGTTTAATGCTTTAGTCATCATCAAAAGGACAAAGCAATGTTCAATTAAAAAAACAGGTAGTCTGCTTTAACAGTACAATTAAATTGTAAGTCCTTCATAAATGACTACAGTTCATGGGTACTGTGAAGTCCTGTTCCAATATGCAAGGGAGTGATGAGGTCTGCAGGCTCCAACTGCTCAGCTGACAAATGACAGTGCTCTGTTTTTTTCTATTTCATGTGAAAATTCTTTATTCTTACTTCTGTGAACTTTCTACCCAGTAAGTTATATGATGGAAATGCTGCCTCTTTTGTACTGAAATCCCAAGTACAATGTGAATCTGGCCCTTAAGCCATACATATATATATATAACACCTTTCCTTAAGACAGGTAAACTTGTTTAAAAAAAACAAAAACAAAAAACCAAAAAAACAACAAATGAAAGCATATTTTTAACATCTATAGAAATCCTGTTTTACAGACAGCTGCAACCTATAGGGATGACAGCATAGCCTATAGGGATGATTTTACTTGGAGGAAACAAACACTTGTAAGCAAGGAATACAAAGTATATTTGTCTGAAGCTCTGTTTTGACACCATGGAAGTTTTGATGTGTCTTTAATGTCTCTTTCTACTCTAAAGAAACTTGGCTTAACAGCAAAATTAAGGAAACTGAGGGGTACCATAGAGTCTGGTTTGGTTTCATTCCATATTTTTCTTTTTTATCTGTGCAATACCTGACTACTTTACTTGAATTGATCTTGTTTTAAGTTAGTCTTGAACTGAAGCTAGTTGCAGAGAAGAGCTTGTTTATTTATGGTTTAGTTACATAGCTGTGTGCAAAATGTTTGGGTTACTTGTCTGTTTAGAGTAAATGAACTCTGTATTCTCTGAACATGGGTAGTTGTGTGTATGCTTTTAAATAAAACTAGATCGGTTGAGACCTGCTTTTCCAAGTGCAGATTTGAAGTCTCTAAAGAAAGCTGCTTATTTATTCGTGTTTGTTGCAATGGAGTAACAGCTTGAAGTCATCATTCCCACCTAGCAGAAAGGTTTGGTGTTTCTGGACCTGGCAAACAATAGATTAGATGGCCTTGTAGCGCTATACTCCCATGCATCACCCTTGTTGGCATCAACAGCCTCAAATCAGTCAGAAGAAGAAACCTCAGTGTTAACACCATTGTTTATGAGGTTATGTATGGTTGTAATGAAGATCTTGTCATCACTTATGCAAGTGAGCAATTCTATTCATTCTAGTGATCTCACTGTCTTCAGGGATACTACTCACAGTGGTTTGCTGACTTGAGGCTGCTGTGTGTAAAACGTGGCTGCTGGAAGTTTTATAATTATGTATTTTTGAATATTTTGTATCAAAAATATAAACTATATTTCTCCAGGGCAAAAGAATACTATGATATGTGAAGTTACTCAGTTGAAGGTGCTGGAGTTGCAGGAAGAACTGTCATCTTACTTTCTAATGACATCAATTTGTGTGGCTAACATTTTAGTAATATAAAGCAAAATGTAAGTCTGTAGCTTGCTGTGCAGGGAAGTCTATGGTTTCAATGAACACTGCAGGATCCACTCATAAATATTCATTAAACAGTGCCTTCCTGAAGATGAAATTTAAGTAGTTAAGGTAATGGAATAAAAGTAGTTGAGAAGCTCTTTCAGACGTGTTCAAAAACAGGATAGGAAAGAGAGAGGGTATGTAGGATAAAGTAAGACTTGCGTTTTGATCTTAAAAGACAAAATAAAAGCACTTTAGGGTTAATGGCACTGAAATACCTTGTCCCACAGCTGGGAAAGCCGCATTAGCTTTGGATGGAAAACCAGTAGAATTTCCACCTCCCTGGATGCATGCTCAGTTGCATCCTTCCATGGCATTATGATGTCAGGATTTTTTCATCTTTGCATCAAGAAAAGTATGTGAAGTATTGTGTAGTTCATCATTCAGAATCTGCAAGGTTGGTCTTACTTTTACTTTTTAAATTTTTATTGAGACCCCCAGAAATAGCAGTTCAAGAAGAAGGATGAATAAAATAGGCTCCACTGCAGATGGAAGTGGAGATTATGACTCTTTTTCTTCATGTGACAAGGGTGATACATTCTGGGAATACTTTGCTCTATGAGTAAGCTTGTGACTGGACAGTATGAATTGAGGGAGGAAAATGCTGATATTGATTTGATTGCTCCTGTGTGGCTCCCTCAAAGTCAGTGACAGTTTGTGCTCATCCCACCTAGCTCAAGGTATTTTACTGAGGTATCCAAATTAGGAGCCAATCATGTGTCCAGTGGAAAGGAAGTGAACCAAAGACACCTGGGGCTGCTGTTGTCTTTCTGTCTGTAATACAGGGAGACTATAGCAAGTGTGCTCCAATGTTTGATGACTCAGTGTGGTGAAAGTGGTTGTTACAGCCTGTATGTATAATGCATTTACCGCATATTTAAACAGATGGCATTTTTGATATTTTGACAGGATCCCAACTTAGCCAGAGCTTTAAAATGTAACTGCCAGCGCTATTTCCTTAAAATAAGTATGCTGATAGATACTACTGGGCTCCTAATCTCTAGAACTTGGTTTTATTAGAATACAATAGCTTTTGAATTAGGGACAATTCTCTTTTGCAGGATGAGACACATTGAAATAAAATAATAGAAATGCCCTTGAATGAGACTGTTTTCTTCTCCCCTGCTTTCTTGAGTCCAGCAGCTTTCAGTGGCTCCATGGGCTAAAGAACATGTGCAAAATTTGAATTCCCACGTAAACACAGTCCTTGGTTCCCCAAAGCTGTCAGTAGTTCTGTTCCCTGCTTATCTTGGGAATCCCAGTGCCTTGGGCTATTGGTGCCTCCTGTGCCTTTCCTTCTGCACTTTGCACTCCAGAAGGTCTCCAAGCTGTACTATCTCCTCCTCCATTGTGAGTGCAATAACCTGAAAGAAAAGATAAAAACAGAAGTCTTTATAATGCAATGTGACATTGAGCTTTTCCTTAAAATCTCTCCTAAAAGGCAGCCACTGCCTTATAAGAAGCAGACAGAATAGTTGTCAGAGCAGCTTTTCAAGTAAACCAAGACACAGATGCTTGGCAAAGCCAGGACTGATTTGGGTTGAGATGGTCTGCTGCTGCCAGATCAACCTTATGGATGTTCTCATCCCACTTGTGAAAGCACAGTGTAAGGGAGCTGAATTTTGAAGAAGGTATTTGTGGACAGTTTGTGTCTCCTTGTTTGAATTGAATAATTTTACCTTCCTTGACTCAAAATGACAAGCTGTTTGATGAAAGAATAGGTGGAGTCAGTGTTTCCTCTGACATCCCTTAGAGTTAGCATTATTGCAGTGTGTTGCATTAAATCCTTTACTCATGCTTTCATGACTTGTTTAGTCTGTGTTTGGATAAGCAATGCACCTATTGTATCAAGCTATATCTGGAAATAATAAAGAAAATGCTCATCTTCCTTATAGTTAAATTAATAACATGTAGCGTTTGGTATATCTTAAACCATTACTGCCTTTTTTGATACAAACTATAACTTATCTGCATACCATACAACTCCTTAATCATTTAAGAAGCTGCCCTGGCTAAAAATTTAAGGATGTCTAATTAAATGTTATAAGATAGTGATTTTATTCCTAGATTTTAAAAAATATTTTCATAAAGGATTTATTATGGACAATATTTCACTAAAAGATCTGTTACTGAATTTGCTCTGTTATTTTAAAAATAATTGTCAGAGGAATACAGAGGGAGGGAACCAAATAGGAAAAAAAAAAACCCTAAACAGCTAGATTTTTGTGGTCATCAAAGGGTAATACCACAGTACTGGTCATGAAAGTGTAGTCACAACAATCCTATCATGATAGTGGGCCTTGACTTTTTTTTTGCAGACACCTTGTAAGTCTGGAGAGTCTCTACCAAACTCAAAAGACACATAATAATGTCACCAGGAAGGGAATCAAGTTCATTTTCTGTTTAAAACTCATTTACTGTTTTGCTGCCTGAGTCATAGCAAGAGGGTAGGGCAGCTTTTGCTATTTTTGATGTTGCTTTTATCAGAGGTAGCAGCAGCATTCTTGAGAAATTTGGAAGGGGTTGGAGGAAGTCCTGAAGCAGTGCAGGAGTAGTTTCTGGTAGGGATTATCAAAATATCTTTCTTGAGAACTGATGGCAGCCAGCTCTGAAGTGTTATGCAGCAACTTTGTGTATTGATGTGCTATACTTCCTACTCCAGAACAGTTACTGTTAAAATGGAACTTCTAGTTTATGCAAGCTTTCTCTAATTTTTTTCTTAAGTTTCTTTCTTAGTATTCTGTGAAAAATAATATTGCTAAATATGCACCCTACGAACCTTTGCAAAACAATTTTCTGTACCTCTGAATGCACAATATGCCAAACTCTCTGTTTCTGTGTATGTCTCCCTCTAAAAGAAGAAAAACAACAGGAGGGAAGGTAGGGGGCTACCCATAAGAACGCATATGCTGAGCGTGTACCTAAAATGACAGACATGTTATTTTGAAATGTTATTTATTAGTCTATGATCAAAATTACCATGTCAGACAGTTTCTACTGACATTTGGAAGTTGGATGCTATCACTTCAAAATAATGAATCATACATATTGAAATTATTAGAATGAATTAATTAGAGTAGCAGCTGTCATCGTCTTCCTGCCTCTCAGAGAATATTACTGATTTTTGAGGTCTTCTTTTTGGTCATTGATTTGTTTACCTGCAGAGCTACCATTGCAGCTTAGTTGTTGATTGTAGCATTCTAGCTAAAGTTTCTAAATTGCCCTTCTCAGCTGAAGTTGTATCATGGATTGAACAAATGACCTTTATGGTATAACAACATCCTTTAGCTGTCAGGAAGTGCTGTGTTGTATCTATCACTCTTGCAGGCTTTAAAATATGTGCCTAGTTCCATAGTGCTCTTCCTGTAATAATGTTACAGCCTTGAGAGAGACACTTCTCCATTCAGTGCAGTTATTACTGAAATTGGTACTCTTGTTTCATAATTCTTATTGCCATCATACGTTATGTGATAGAATAACAAAACGTATTTTTGAACGATTTATTTTTTATTGACCTTATTTTACTTCTTTTTTTTAACTGAAATTCTTATTTACCTTAATTGTTACCTTGTGAATAATCTTTTCTTTAGATTAAGCAAGAAAGCTATACGCTTGAGAACTTAGTCTGAAACTTTGCACAAATAGTTAAAACATTCTATAAAACTGCTGTATACAGTAGGATATTTGATACTCTAAAACAACTCTCAACTGGAAAGAATAAATACATGTTTACTGGTTCAAAGAACAGTTAGGTGCTTTTAATAACGCACTTGCAAAACGTCACATGCTATAGCTAATGAAAAGGAATTTACTTTCCTAAGCAGTTGTAAATTGCTACAGATAAAGGGCTTGTCTTGCATTTACAAGGTACACTGCAAAAGAAGATAACAATTTTCAATGAGAACTTCCAAGTGTCTGATTTAGGCTTCTAATAGTCCAATCAAGAGAATTTAGCTTTCGCAAATGGAAATGATAGTTTGTGTAGACTGTCTTTTAAGTTAATTAAGGTACACAAGTCCTGGGATGATGTCAGTGAGCCTTGTGGTTGTCAGTTGTTCCTTAATAGAGATGTGATGTTGGCAAGGAACACTGAAATGAATCTTGCCAGAAGTCGTGACTTATGCCTCACCTGGGAAAGTGCTCTTAACACTGGGAGCAATTTTGTGGTGGAAGGAAGTGACAGAATGCTCTGAGCTCTGACTAATTGGAAGAGAAACTAGAAATGTTGCATCAGTGTTTGTCATAAATGACCTGCTGAAACAAACTGGAGTGTGATCTCTGATCATTCGAGCATGTTAGTTCAGATCATAACAGTGCATCCTCTGTGTGTTAGGAGCAGCACAAAAGGATGAGAACACTTCTGAAGTCACAGACTTGTTGCTGGGCTTTGCAGAGAGGCATGGTAAAAATGTCGTATCCTACAGTGCATAAAATAAAGAGAATTGCTCTCTTAGGACTTATAGGGTGCCCATTTCCTCATCTTCAGTGTGAAAGCCACATGTGGGTAGGCTAACCGTTTTCTTACCCTTCTGTTGTTTTCCTACATCAGTTACACAGCCCTATTTATAAGAGCTGTTAAGTGCAACTGTCTTCTTGGCAATAGCTGTGCCCACTCACTGCTTCTGCACTCTTGGATGTGCTGTAGGAGGTGTTATATCTCTAGCTAAGTAGGTTTTTAAAACTTGCTGCCTATAGAGATCCTTTTTTTACTAGTTACCTCCATTGGCATCCTTGTAGCTAACTTGCTAGAGTCTGGATTTAAATCAAAACTTGTGAAATGCTTCAATGAGTTAACATCAAATTTCATTGCTTGAGAACTGTACATTGTACAATTTCAGGATCTGCTTTTCTGAAAAAAATACTAATCAGTTCTTTCACTTCACAGTGAAGTTGATTGCATAAATTATTGAAAAAACTTTGAGCCTAAAGGAAGAGAAGAATAAGAATAAAGTACACCAATGAGTTCATCACACAGACTGAACAGTCAAAAGCAGTCAGAGATGTCAAAGAACAGCTTTTTTATTTACAGCTAAAGCTAATTTCAGGACAGTTAGACTGCTGGTGACATTATTGGTATGTTTACTTGGCTCTGAAATGTAGATGTTACTTAGTTTGAGAACATAATATGTGAGAATGTGTGGGCATCAATAGCATTGTGATTAGTACTCAAGCTGAAAGGAAAACTGAGCAAAGAAGGAATGAGTCACCTTAAAACAAGGGGAGAAAGACAGTGGAAAAATGTGGATAAATATCTATAGCAACAGACAGAAGTCAGAGAGAGGTTATCCTACTGACAATAATATTATGCTTTTATTTTCACAAGAATGAGAACAGAATTCTAAAATTGGACCAGTCATTTCAAAGGATTGGACGCTCATTTGGCTAAAAGAAGATTGAACTTTTTGTTCTGTGGCTGCTCACAAAAGTGCATAGCATTGTGTTTTGCTTAATATTGCTCCACTTGTGTGGAAACCTGATATGGGAAGAAAAGGCCACATGCCTCCCACTAATTTTAGAAATGTTACTTCATGTCAGTCTTTCGGATAGCACCCGCTAAGGCTATTAAAACTCTGAATCAGAAAGTGATGCTTACCTGCAGTCAATTCACTTGAAGGGCGGGCCATGTGCTGCTGTCACATGGGAGGGCTGCAGGGCTCTGAGGAAACAGCTTGACCCCAATGTACTGCACTTGCAGCTCCTTTCCTTTTTTTCATGTTACCGTTCATCCATGTGAAAACCTGTAGTTGTTGCAGCTATTAAATAAGTACCTCTTACAGTCATTCTATGTAAAATAATTGAATACATCTGTAAAATAGAAAAATATACAATGCTAATAACTAGAAATCTTTTAAAAGTCTGGGAAAAAAAATACCAGCAATGCAGGGTTCAGTTTTGATTATACAAAATTTTATTTGACAGGAATAAATCTTGGCAGTAATGCCCAATATAAATCTGATGTTTGTGTTCATAAGAAAATACTAATTAACAAGGTGGGATAACTCTCTACATCTCTTTTCTTCCTTTGAGTATCAGGAGAATGGAGTGAAGTAGCTCTTAATACGTTCTCATCCAATTACATTTATCTCTCCAGCTAAAATTACTCATTGATCACTAATCACGGGTAGTTGTTTACACACAACAGTGTTCGCATGTGGCATGCAGCATATGGAGGATTATTGTTATAATAGAGCCTAATCAATGAAAACCACTCAAGTCTCTCTTAATGAGGTGATAGTAAAAGGTTTTTCTTTTGTTTACTCTAGCAACAGATTTGTCAAAATGGGCATAGCTGTTCACAGCCAGCAGGAAAATGGTTTTCAGCTTTAGATGGCAGACTCCATTTTTCTCTTTCTCTATAATAATATTAAAGTTGAAAAATGATTATTCCAGTCCCCCTTTATTAAACAAGCTATTACAAAGCAAGTGAAGGATTTCTGCACCTTCAATTTTCCACCTAATAATAGTAAAATATATCCATTGTTGCCCTGACAATATTAATGCTATTTCCACCCCCCACCCCCCGCAATGCCTAAAGCAGATTTTTAAACCATTTACTTTGCTAGCTTGAAATAATTTGTGACTTTGCATTTTTAATATTAAAGATGGCTTGTTTTTTTTACTGGGTTTCACTGTGATTCGTTAATTCACGGGCTTGACATTCAGCCATAGACTAGACACAGAAGTTAACTGGATCTTTACAATAGCCTTTGGATTATTCTTGATCATACTAATATTTTCACTGAGATATATCTGTTAACTCTAGAACTCCAAGATACCTTAAAATAAGTGTATGTCAGGTGTTAGGAATTTAGGCAGGCTTAATGTCATTGGCCTACATTTCTTTTTTTAGCGTATTATGCCATGTTTGTGCCATTAAAGCTTCAGACACAATAGCTCTGATGTTTTCTTTAAAGGTGCTGTGTTCTTGGAGTTCTTCTGATTTTTAAGAACACTGAATTCAGCACAAATTGATAAGTAATATTTTCATTTTGGAGTATGTTTGGTTTTGCAGCCAGCAACGGGTTGCAGAAATTACCCTTTCCAAGCATGTGCTCTCAAAGTCGAGCTACAGTTGTAGGCTCAATCTGTTTCACCTCCAAACAGCAGGAAATCTAAGATGGAATAATCTTCATTGGAAGATCCTTTAGATAATTCTATTTTATTAGTTATGCTGAAAATATTCCAAACACAAAAAGAAGCTAAAACTTCTTAGATTATGCAAATTCAAAGAGACTTTGGAGACATCCATTAATATCTGCATGCTGGATAGTTTAGTGTGCTGCTTCAGTTATTGGGAGGCTGATCACCGTGTGTAATCATAATTTGTTCATAAAACTAGCCAGGCCTGTCAGCACACTGCCTGAAATTAAGCTGCTTCGGCTTGTGCAGAGCTTATGAAAAATTGAATGGCAGTTCATTTTCACAAAACATGACAAACATAAAAGAAATTATGAATTAATTTTAAACCCTGCTTAGCAGAGTCTTATCAGTTTGATGGAGCCCTTTGTCTTGCAGAAGTCTGGTGTCAGAGCTGATATGCTTAATTAGTATCAAGCATCTCAAAATGTCTGTGACTGACAGGTTGGATCATTTGGTGTCCTCCCCCAGCCTCCCCATGAATTGTGGTTTGAAATATAACAGTTTTACCTGGGGAAGCTGACTAACGTAACTTTCACACCTTTACATCAAATTAAACACAGGGAAATGGGATTGCTATTTCAGATGAAGCAAAAACTGGCACAACCCAGGAAATAAAAGATAAATAAGATTGCATTGGCAGGTGTGGAGTCTCTTTAGGTCTGAGATTAATGTTCTGGTCTGGGAATACATCTCTGGTTTGAGTGGATCTTTTCCTTTAGTGCTTGGGAAAATTAACCCATCTGGCACAGCAATCAAAAATTCAAACAGCTTACTAGACACATCCAGTAAGCTCTCTGCAAGGTGTATAAATAAAAGAATATTTCTTTTGTTCAAAGATTCTGTGTGGATATGAAGGATGCCCAGTATTAGTAAGATTTGAACGCAGTAGGTAACTTATGAGTTAATGTCCAAACTTTTTTTTCAAGAAATATACTGAGGAAGAGGTGTTACTGGTGTTAAAATAAGGATTTGAGTCTCAAGCTTTAGTTAAAAGTTAATAGATGGGGGAAAGAATAAGAATATGTAAATATGTTAGAGGGAACTGTCTAGATTCTCCTTTTCTCCGACTGAAGTCTTATAATTAACTGCACTGATTTCCCCAAGGTAATTCCTGAACTGTGATGATGTAACAGGAGAGTGACATGACATAAGGAATTGTAGAATAAGTTTAAAATCTTGAAACATGTCCTGTCCCTGCATATTTTTGGCAACATGTAAGGATATAAGAAGGTATTGAGAAAATATTGTGTGAAGTTACACTCATGGAAGAGTTAGTAAGGATATTTAGTTGAATTTGGACATTTAAATCACCTGTGGATCCTGTAGCTTAGCTTGAATCTAGCCACATTGCAATCAAACTACACTTGAGTTTTGCATGCAGATTCCTGCCTGATATTCCTCAGATAATCACAGTGATGCTGAACTTTCGGTCTTTGATACATTATGAACCTTTCAATAAAGACATTCCAATTTATTATTGATATTTTCTGGATATTTGGCAGGGTTTAGCCATTCCTCGTGTTGTTCGTGGCAGGTTTCCCATTGAAGTCATTGGGATAATTTGTTAAGGAAGGAGGACAAGTTTAAGCCTATTTTATGTATTTCCTTTTTATCTGCAAAGAGAGGGAGAAAGACTGAAATTGCCTTCAAGTTATCTCCAGGAGAAATAAGGTATTCTTTTTTTTTTTTTTTTTTTTTTTTTT